>JAAOOA010001480.1:0-102215 GCA_012861695.1 Trematomus loennbergii
TTTTGGACGACTAAACGTGTAGCCTTTTAAGAAGAAAGAAACAGAGACATCAAATGAATCCAAAAAAACTTTATTCATTCTTTAAAAATCAATTGACTCATTAACAGTTATCGACAGCATCTAATCATCAAATCCTTTTTTAAAGTTCATGTTCAATCTTCCCTTTTACATTACATTTCTACATTTCAAAACAAAATCAAGTCAATATTCTAATTAATGATTAGCAGAGGTGTGGACTCGAGTCACATGACTTGGACTCGAGTCAGACTCGAGTCACCAATTTGATGACTTTGGACTCGACTTGACAAAATCACAAAACACTTGCGACTCGACTTGGACTTGAACACTAATGACTCGGGACTTGACTTGGACTTGAGCCTTCTGACGTGAGGTGACTTGATGATTTAATTCAGAGGTCTCCAACACGCCGATCGCGAGCTGCCGTTAAGGCCCTGACACACCAGGCAGTCACCAGAGAACTCGCCGACACCCGACACCGACAGTTCCATCAACGAGTTCTCCTGCGTCTTGGCCGTGTGTCGCACTGGAAATCACCGCAAAGACTTCAGCCGAGCACGTACGAACTGCGCATGCGTGAGTGGCAATAACTCTCCTTACCAGCAGGTGGCGGTAGTGTGTATTCGTCATTCAAAATAGGCAACAACCGGAAGACAGAGAAGAAGAACAGACTGATATAAACAAACAAATAGCGTGTGCGTTCCATATTCACTCTCGTCCATCGAAAACATGTTTTAGAATATAAAAATACATGAATGATGAAATGAGCACATAAAGTGCAGACATACTATAAAATCACAGTTAATAGACCTGCATCTGATGATCGCAGTGTTCTGGCGGGTGTGTAGTTTATTGAGTCAGCAATGTAATAATGGCCACTTCTTGCTAAATTTACGATGAGATGAAAAACCGGACTTGACCAAACAAATCACGGAGCTCTCAGCAGGGGACAGCCGGGGAAGCTCCCGCCGATATCAGAGATGTCCCTGCTATGTGTGGGAGGTAAGAGAGGACATTTAAGGGCTATGTTTGCTGTCTTTAAGTATCACCTGCTGGTGTTTAGCTGCTGTCCTGTGCCTTAAATCGTTTGTTTACGTCCCTCACTTCCGTTTCGCTTCTCATTTGCTAGCTGAACAGCTGATCAGAGTGGTTTCTTGGCCCGATAGCTTGTGTCCGACACCCGGCCGATTCAACATGTTGAACATGTTGAATCGGCCGGGTGTCGACCGTGAAAGGCCAAATAAGGCGTGTCACGGCACACCAAATTGACTTTGGGCGACAAGGAACCCGTTTTCGCCAGACAACGCAAGACGGCCGATATCGGCCTGGTGTGTAGGGGCCTTTAGAAGAGCAGACTCCCGTCGGGGAGAGCAGAATCTTCAGCCGCTCCAACTCTTGCTGTGAATCCATGCAGGCAGGGGCGGGACTTTATTTTGCTGAGCCACCATGCGGCCAATCATATGCGAGGACACACTAGGATCATACCATTATGTGAAAGAAGGGTGGGGGGCAGACGCTCCAAAGACAGCAAGTGTAGTGGTATAGGCCAGCTACACAGAGCCACGGGAGACGGGGAGCCGGATTTAAATGCAAGCGCGTCGGAAAAAGTCAAGAAATGAGTGAAAACCGAAAGAAGAAGCAGCATCTGGCTGCATTTCAATGATATTGGAGAAAGCAGAGCTCAGTGCAGGATTTGTAAAATAAAAATAACCTTCAGAGCAGGGTTTTCTTTTGGTAACCACTCAGGATTTATTGTCAGAGGTGGGAGAAGTTCAGATCTTGTACTTGAGTAAAAGTACCAGAGTGTAGGAATACTCGGTTACAATAAAAAGTCCTGCATTCAAAATGTTACAAGTAAAAGTACAAAAGTATTATCATCAAAATATACTTAAAGTACCACCTGCAGAGGGATCTAGATTCAGTGTTCTTTTCCCCATAGAGACGCCTCGCTGCACATTATCCCTTGCATAAAGATAGATGTGGGTCCCTTATAACATGCTGTACACAGTGGAAATAAACATTCTGGTTACCTTAACATCAGGGATCTTATACATTAAACTCCTTCTGAATCAAACCGTCACGGTGGCCTAACCTTACTGATCCCTCTTAAAATAGAAGAAAACACGTTACTTTACCAGCAGAGAGAAAATGGATACTAAAATTATTAATGTGACTAATAAAGAGCAGTTTGATTATTAAGTATTATTCTGTTGATCGGTGTCATTACATTTGTTGAAAAGCACATAAGGGACTGTTAAGCACCGAGCCTGTTTTTCATGTTTCAGGCTCGAAAATGACATGCCCAAAACAAATGACTACAACTTAACTTCTAAAAGGGTTATATGAATAATTTCTTTTATCAAAGCAAGGTTACATCTGTGAGTTGGATGTAGAAGTGTCAGAATCAATATAAATGTTTTTTATTTTAAAGAAAATTCAGATTTTACATAGTAAAAAACTGTAAATTATGGTGTCCGTCCAAAAATTATTTTTTACAGATAGTGAAAACTACCCTTGGATGATGGGTTAGTAGACTAAAAGCTTTAGGAATCCAAAGTACAACATATAATAAGTACCCTGTATCAAGATTGATGCAAAACAAGTGAAATTTGACCTTTTTAGAGAGATTTAGCCAAAAACCCCACTTCTGGGGTCATTTGGGTGGATTTGACCTATCTCTGGCCCCCCTTACTCGATTGGGATCGTTGACACACCTTTCTGACCGTTAGAGCCAATAGAATCGAAGGGGGAGGCCCACACACACACTCGTTGTAAAGAGAAAAGGTGGGGGCTTCGTTTGAAAATCTAGGTTAGAGTGGAGCTACATTCTAGCTCTGGCATTTGGAAAGTAAAACGCAGTTTTATTGCTTATGGATTATCAGAAATAATTTCAAAGAAAGCACAGATACATTGGATGAACCTATGGATTAACTGCAGCATCGTTTTATCGTTTTGAATGCCATTGAAGACCAGTTTTGACCAAGGTAAGCCATGTTAGCGTTTCTAGCTACTTAGCTCCACATGTTCTGATGTACGCTTTCGTTTATAGCGTCGCGAATGTTTATCACTGAGTGTTGAGGAGGGCACCGTTAGATTCAGTGTCTCCAGGACACCATAAACGAGTGGTTGCTTGTGCATCTAGGATAAGTAATAAGGGAGTTAGTGTGAGTTTAGGTGCCGCGTTACATGTTTTCGCTCGTGGGTAATTCAGAGGCTGAGTGCTAGCGTTGTGGGTACCGGGCGGAAGGTGCGTAACAGGTTAAGACTTGTTTTGTCAAAGTTTAGGACTTGGACTTGACTTTAACTTTCCCATCCTGACTTGAGACTTGACTTGGACTTGAGCGCAAAGACTTGATACTTGACTCGGACTTGAGCGCAAAGACTTGAGACTTGACTCGGATTTGCAAAACAATGACTTGGTCCCACCTCTGATGATTAGTAACATACATTTTCTCTGCATTACAAAGTGACAGCAATTAAACACACATGATCAAATATGAAATGATTACAAAGAGAAGACTTGTAGTGCAGTGTCAATGTCAGATTATAGGACAACAAATATGAATATCTAACATAGCACATACACCCATATATGTTTTTTAAACTGGGGACATGTCCACACCTATTTTAAGACGGCTGATTTTCCCTTTTCAAAAGCACAACTTGTGAAACCTGTTGTGATCAAACGCTGGTAAACAGACACTACAAGACAATTTTACTAACAAATGAAAAGATACAATAATATGTAAATATAGAATAAACAAGATACTGTATGTCAGAGGTTGTCCCTCACATGACAAACAGGCACTACTTAAAATCGCATATGTTAAAGACTGTATATATGTTTTATTTATCTGAGCCCCTATGTCCCTACCCAAAATAAATATTGAAAAAAAGGCACACAAAAAAAAATCTAACAAAAGGTTACAAAAGATATTCTGCTCATTGTTTTCTGGAGACACAATGATATGAACAACTCTATGTGAGATCACACATCTCAGCTGCAGATCTCACAAAATAATGTCCATTTAGTTTTCACTGACCTCACTTGACAGTGGTTCATCTAGATGTCACGAAATGTAGCCGAAGCTCCATAACAATGAACACCGAGTCCAGCATAGAGCGGCCGCTTGAATGTGGTGTGGACTCTGGAGGAGGAGGGTGATGGTTTCAGAGACGCTGTAGAAGAACAGAACACCTGCCTTTTGATCCAAGAAAACACCAATCCTTGAGGATTGAGGGACAGGAACAGGAATGGCCTTTTTTTCACCGTTGTGTTTGAAATTACAAATCGTTGTACTAATCTCTAGTGCCCAAGACTTGTCATTGTCCCCGAATGCACTTTCCTGTCCTGTTCTGGGAACACCTCTGTATGCGACTGCTACTGAAACTCCGAAACCACTCACCTCCACTTCCCAGTAACAACGATTATCAGACCTTTTCCACACAGAACCTGAGACCTAGCCATGAATCTGTCTACGTGTGGATCATATGAGTGTTGCTTTTTCACTTTGGTTGCCTTCCTGTTATCTTCAGATAATTTTATCTGCATGCTCGCTGTGTTTGGATCCAGTTTGAGAAGAACTTTGGGGCCTGTATATTGTGAAATATCAGCTTTGGTCTGGGGGTCTGGCAACAATTTAACATACACTTCAGGCACTTTCTCTGAGATCTTCATCCATTCCTTGTCAAAGCTCTCCAGTACTTTACCTCTGGCCTCTGACACAGCTGCTGTCACACCCTTGAAGTATCGTACAGGACCAATTTTGACTCTGAATGGTTTTTCAGGGTCCCTGAGATTTGACAGTGAGCGGTAGGCCTGTAGAAACTTGATCTGATCATCTGTTTGTGAGAGTTTCTCCAGCTCAGTGTCTTTCCTCCTCAGATAACTGATGTCCTTCTGCAGCATCTCTTGAATCTCTTTGACCCGACTCACTTCATATTCCTGCCGGGATTTAATCTTCTGCGTCACATCAGAGCTTCTTTGCTCAATGAGTTTGACTAATTCAGTACATTCCCTCACTGCTTCATCAGCAAAGAGATTGATGGCCTCCACCTCCGGCAGAAGCACCTCCACAATTTTCTCTTCTACTGGATTCTCTGCTGTATATTTTGCCGACTCACCCCAAGCTCTTTCTGCTTCTCACTCATTTCATGAAGTTTCGAAGCTTCAATTAGCTTGGTTTTCTTTAATGGAACTTCATCGTGAGGCTGCAGACTGGACTTCAGAGATTTCCTCTTTCTCCTTGTCGGACGACATCCCACTTCTCCAGGTCCAGCATCACGGTGATAAGATGGACCAGCCTGGGGTTCTGTCTTCTTCTTCTCTTCCTCCACTAAATTTGCCAACACAGTGCTTATCACCAGGGCAGGCCTTGGTTCAAAGGTCTGTCTGCAATGAGGACAGCTGTATATTTTAGTCTGCTTCTCTCCATCCCAACGTCTACTAATACAGCTCTTACAGTAGCTGTAACCACAGGCAATAGTCACCGGATCCTTCATCAGATTCTTGCAGATGAAACAGGACAGTTCGTCCCGACCGAGCTGATGTCCTTGCTGCGCCATTTCACCTCTCACTGCCTCTGAATATCGAGCATGAGACTAACAATATACCAAGTGGGAGTGGTTTCCAGGTAGTGCTTGATTCGAGAGATAGGTATTTGTCTTCCTACTACACTCTATAAAGGGCCACACCCAAGGTGCTTTCAGATGCCAATGTTTGATACTTTGTTCTTACTCATTTCTATGAACATTTACCAACTTTGATTATTCAATTTATTATTAGTATTAGACAAGAAGTGGATAGATCAGTGAGTGAATTGAATTAGAGAAGAAGAACATTTCTGTTGAAATGGTCTGCTTAACATCAATGTTGTGATCATGGTGATGTTAAGTTGGTTAACGTCAGTGTTGTTCACATTGAGTTTATAAATCGTTTGAAGAACTAAGTTGAACCAATGCTGCTTTCTCGATTTCCTGATATAAGCCTCTCCCATTGTAATACACATTTACTAAATCTGATAAATGTATTATAGTTTTTTATTATAAAATCTTCACTATACCTATCAACAGGAGACACATTTTGAGATTGTCAGAATGATGGTGAAAGCCCCAAAAGTGTTAAATCAAATGCAATATTTTCTAACCTAACATTTTAAATGCATTATATATGATATTTCTTCATACTTTGCATTATAAAGTGAACTGTTCTTTATTATTAATTGTGCTTTTAAGTTTCATTTGAACAGAAAGCCTTGACTGAATGAAATAGTACTGCAGGCTTTAAGTTTTGTTTCAGCAGAAATCACCAGACCAGGTGGAATTTCCATAGACTCTTAACTCAACACGAAGCTAGAGCCACACACACACACACACACACACACACACACACACACACACACACACACACACACACACACACACACACACACACACACACACACACACACACACACACAATAAGTGTGGCTTGATATTGAGTAAGAAAAAGGTTTATAACGCTGTGAGAATGGGTCTGCGGAGAGCATTTCTCCGCCATCCCAACTCGTCTATTACCAGCGTTCAGGGAGCTCTATGCAAGTCAATGGGGACTCCCTGTTAGTTAGCCAAGGGATCCTGGTGTGTGAGGTGCTCCGCGGATTGGTCCATTTGGGCCAATCCAGTCATTTGTTGTTGATTTGGGTGTTCACACGTCACAGAACCCAGGAAGCAAACAATGGAAAAAGAGAAATGTCCAACGAGGCGTTCTGGGGCAGCATAGACAGGTCTTTTCTGTGTTAGAGTTTTACTCGCTACAGGGTGTACTTTGAGGGTTTGTGACTCTGCAGATGGTTTACATGCAGAAAAAGCTTCATAACACACAAGGGGACGGGTAATAACCGGAAAAGCATGACATGGGACCTTTAATGCTGGCAAACTGTCAAACTAGGATGGCTTATGGAATAGAATCGTTATTGGGTACACATAGATTTTTCTACTGACAAGTGAAAATGATGCTGTGAAAAAGGCCTATTCATCACGTCTTTGACTTCATCATTTTGGTCACAACTGATCAGATGTGGCCGCCAAAATAATCGATATGATTTATCACCAGGTGTTTCCATTGGTTTACGTTTCCCTGGGTAAAAGGTAGTTGGTGCTAATTTCCCTAATTTGTCAAATGTTTGCACCTTAGATTACTTAGTTTTTAGTCTCGTTTCTTGTTGTTACCCTATATTGTGTGTATACTTTTGGACAACAGTATGACCGACCCGATGTGTGAAGTCCACTGGTGAACGGTGGCCAAATGAATTGAGGGACGGACATACAGACAGAGACTCCTTTTTCATTGTTGTTAGCTTAGCTGAGGATGATGTGTTAGGAAAAGTCTTGGGGTCAATAATATAAACAGGTTTGCACTGCGCAGCTTTTTCAGAAACAAACTTAATGGTCAGCAAACCGACGTATTTTTTAATCTTCAGAACAATCATTTATAAGAAAGGGCTTTTACTGTTACTAAGCAGAGTGTTAATTGACTCCCTGTCTGCTGGAGTCTGGTGCTTTAACCTGGCTGAGGAGACGCCCGGTCCTTGTGTGCTGGTTTTGGTGCGTCCTGTGGGTTGGGCAAGGGGGTGATCGGGGGCAGCCGGGCCTGGGCTGGGGGCAGGACGTGGCCTCCTTTACGGGACAGGAGGCCGATCTCTCTCCGGAGCGCCTCAGCCTGCTGTGATTGTGTCTTCACCAGCTGCTGGAGCCTCTGGATCTCCACCTGGTCAACACCTCTCCTGTAGTCCTGGGACTTGTTGCCCTGGATACGCACAAACACATTCCTAAGGTATGAGTGGTGCAATGATGATGTGTGTTTGTATGTCGAACCAGAAGTTACCATCGAGAGAACTCCCTTAACAAAAAGCAATGGGATTAACCTATTGGATTTCGGTACATCACAGCAAATAATCTTCAAATATAATATCCAAATATTATCACCACTTTGTGATTTTTGAAGCGTAAATACAATCGACAGAAGTAAAAAGCTAATGTTTGGCAATAAACCTACAATACCTAGTGTGATGATGTTAAGGAGTCTAATTTAGTCAACCGCCTTTTTAAAGGTAGGGTAGGTAAGTTTGAGAAACCGGCTCGAGATCGCTAGAATTTGAAAATACACAACCGGAGAAAATCTGCCACTTCCTTACAGAGCCCCTCCTCCAACACACACGAACGCACACATGACCAATGAGGGCACGAGATAAGTTTGTGCACAGATGGAAGGCTGACAGGCAGGTAGGCCATCCAGCTATTTTAGCCGGGCCGGCTAAAATGATTGGTCGTGCTTTTTACAGTACCACGGCTTCCACAGATGACATTTTTTAATGGATTTTTTGTCAAAGCACTTAAGATATTCATTGCTATCGGGATGTTAAGAGCATTCTATGGAATATAACAAAAAGTGTATCTCGAGCCGATTTCTCAAACTTACCTACCCTACCTTTAAATTGAGGTAAAACAATAACCTATTATAATTACCACAAACAAGACTGGGTGTGATTACTGTGTGTGGATTGTTTCTTGACTGCTCTAGTAAATTATTTTAAAGGTCACCTATCATGCTATTTTTAGGCAATAGCATAGGTCACAGACAGGCCCGCCCCTCCCTACACGCAGATCAAGCCATTAACTTTGCATTAACTTTGCATTAACTTTGCATTAACTTTGCGTGGGGCCACAAGTTGGCCAGCGTCAGCCCTGGTATACAAATATCGATGAGGTGTTTTGCTCAAAATTCCAAACAGATCACCCATTCTAGCCATGCTTCATATCCCTCTATTTCACTTCCTGTTACAAAAGCGCTGATTCTGGGTATAAAGCTTTAAAAAAAAAAGAAGGGGCTGAGCTCATGCGGGAGATTCTACCGGCAGATACTGCCGTGATGAAACGCCATATCATGGATTATCAAAGATTATTTCTGAAACAGTATGGAGCTCAAAGGCTTTCTCTCTTGCCGGTTATACAACAAGGTGAGTTTTTTTATATCCTGCTTCTTCACACATGTGCTCTCAAGTACAGGTTAGCTCTGAGTGTTAGTGATGCTTGCTAATGTAAACAAAGACCATATTACGTCCAAAACAGTCACGCATTGTTTCTGAAAGCAACGTTTCTGATAGTGCTGTGGGTCCGCCGCCGATATTACATCATATCAGACGCAAATCTGGATCAGCTCCGTTGTACCCCCGTTTTTAGAGATTTGGGTACGGAGGAAAAGAGAGAGGGTTTATTTTCTGACGCTGCGTGAGTTCCCCGACACACCGGGGACACATATTTATGTATAAAAGACATCAAAAAGTGCATTTTGCATGATAGGTCCCCTTTAATATAACATCTAATAGATCACATGACTATGTGTAATGTCTGTCGCCCTCTGCAGATTAGAAAGGGAAATAGAAATTCTGTGGGTACAGAATGTGTCTCTCTGAATCAGCTTGAAATAAAGCTCATTGAAAGGGAAGTTTAATACTCCTATACGACAGTGGGGATCCAAGCTTTGTTTGATAATACATATAAAGATAATTGAGTGCACAGAAATTACCATTTTCCTCTGGCGAGCGTTGATTTTACGCTCCAGTTCTCGGTTCTGGTCCATAAGAGTCGTCATGCAGAGAACTCGCTCAGTGTTACACCTGGTCACCTCCATCAAACGGTCACGCGCCTCTTCTACCTTGGCCTAAATAAACACACACAAAAATACAGATATCTCACAAGGTGCTGC
Organism: Trematomus loennbergii; assembly: GCA_012861695.1. Lineage (NCBI taxonomy): Eukaryota > Metazoa > Chordata > Actinopteri > Perciformes > Nototheniidae > Trematomus > Trematomus loennbergii. Next base: position 9,764 of record JAAOOA010001480.1, read on the forward strand.
TCAAACGTACACACACACACACAACACACACACACACACACACACACACACACACACACACACACACACACACACACCCACACACACACACACACACACACACACACACACACACACACCACACACACACACACACAACACCACACACACACACACACACACACACACACACACACACACACACAGGTCAGCGTACATCCCACTGTTTGATTTCCTTGGCGTATGCAGCTTCTCGGAGGAGTTTCTCCTGCTTGAGCTCCTCCAGCCTCCTGTTCCCTGACAGCGTCTGCAGAGCCTCCAGGTCCACCTCCCTCCCAAACTTCATCATCATCAGTTCGTGGCACTGCTTCTCCAGAACTGCACCAACACACACATCAGTATATAATACATTTACTAAGTACAATAAATGGTTATTCCACTACAATTTGAAAGCCAAACACACAAAATGTATTTGACAGTTCGAGTTACTTTACGGATTCAGATCAATATCCACTACAAAATATAAATAAACATATTAAAATATAATTATATGTTAGCAGCAGTAAGTAAAGTAATTAAATTAGCTCCACCTTGACCAGCTGTAATAGACACACTAATGCATCAACAATCACCAAACCAGTAATTTAATATATATGATTCTGAAAAGTGCCACTACACATGATGAGTACTTGGCTTTAAGCAATTTTGTGTCAGCTGAATTAATGGCTTCTTGCACTAATGTACATTTCTCAACATATTGAAGTGACTGTTCATTTTAATATATTGATTATATTATATTTTTATACACATTTTATATATATATTTTTTTTTTTTGGGATTGTGGGAAACGGTATTTCGATCTCTGTCTGTACACACAACTTTGATGTCTTTAAGTGCATTTTACAACTTTGAGGACATGATGATTTAAATAAGAGCATAATGTAAGTCAATGGGAAAGGGTCTTTTTGGACCCATTGATGTAACGGACTGACCAGAAGTTGTAGTACCGTGGTTTGGCCACTAAGACAATTAGCTTAACGCCTGGCGATCTTCCGGTAGGTTTGGTCTTACCCTCGATTTTGACTTTCATGTCCTTGCGGTCATGGGTGAGCCCGACGTACTGCTTGCGTGCATCGATGTACAGATCCTTCTGCTGGCTCTTCCTCCTGCAGCTGCTTGATGCGATCCTGCAGACGGGTCAGCTCCGTCATGTCCAGCACCAACGCCGGGCTCTGGTCCGACGGCACTGAGCCGTTAACAACAAACATAATCTGGTGCAGGGTTGGAGAAGGTGGAAGGAAGAGAGGAGGACATGCAGGAGATGAGAAATTGTAAGGAAGTCAAAATTCCCAACTAACAGATAACTTTAAACCCGTGTTTCAAAAAAGGGCCTATCAAAAGACACAGGCAGAGTTTTAGCATGAAAGTCCAGGTTTGTCCATTTTCAGTCAGTTGATGAAAAACGTTTTTATTTATTATTTATGTTTTTGTGTCAATTTTGTGTTTTTTCTGTATTTTTCTGTATATTTTCGGTGTGGGTCTTTGTTTTGTATCACTTATGACTTAAAATTAAAAAAATAGTTTGTTAGCAACTCATATCAAAACAAATATCTAATTTTATTTTCACGTATGAAATGTGCATATCTGAGGATTTAAAATAGAACTGTCATTTTCATAGTATTTATACCAGTGGCGTCGCCTGGCCTGGGCATCCGGGCTTTAGCCCCGAATGTTTTTTCTGTAGCCCCGGACAATTCTCCCTCAATAATATAATACATTAACCGTGCTTTACGTGAACCTCATCATGACACGAGAGGACGGCAGCACTGTAATTTCCTGTGTTCAGTGAATGCAACAGAGGCATGACACCAGACCAATCAGAGAGTTGCATGGAAAAAACGTGTGCTTGTGTCATTCAAGCTCTCTCTGTGTGTGTGTGTGTGTGTGTGTGTGGTGTGTTGTGTGTGTGTGTGTGTGTGTGTGTGTGTGTGTGTGTGTGTGTGTGTGTGTGTGTGTGTGTGTGTGTGTGTGTTGTGTGTGTGTGTGTGTGTGTGTGTGTGTGTGTGTGTGTGTGTGTGTGTGTGTGTGTGTGTGTGTGTGTGTGTGTGTGTGGCAATAGCGCATTTAGTGTGATAGAGAGAGAGAGAGGGGGAGAGAGGGAGAGAGGGGGAGGGAGGGAGGTGCCAGCATGGACCGTGTTGTTAGCATCTGGTTAGCTAGCTGCACTAACGGACATAAGGAGCTGTTTGTTCCACAAGAAGCTGGAGGAGAGTCCTCTCCTCTCAGACTGAGAGACTCAGGTGAGCTAAAGGACTCTCTGAGTGTTTAGATAGTTAACTTTAGTCTAAGTTATCTCAGTGGGTCTCAAACGGTTTGGTCACAAATTATTCAAAAGATTATTTCCGCGGCACACCTTCATATGATCATTATAGTTATTAAAAAAAAAGAGAATAAAGGAAAAACAGTTATGAAATACTATATGGCAGTAAAACAAGAATATAGTTTAAAAAGGGAGTGATTAGTAAAATATCCATAAAGAAAAAGAACATCTGTTTACAGTTCTGCTTCATATGGGTGTTGAGAGAGGTATCCATAGATCTCTTCATTTTGCTCTCAAAGTGCACCAGATTGATGCATTTAACTTCAATATTTAAAAAAAAATCTTCCCGGGGGAGCATCCCCCCGGACCCCCCTAGAGGAGGTGAGCCCCCCCACTCATAAAAAATACCACTTTACCCTGCCTATATGCCGTGAGCTGATTATCGAGCCTTCATTGTAACAGTCGCGGGTGTACTGTGTGTGTGCGTGTGGGGAGTGTTGCAGTAAAAAATGCCACTGTAGTGCCGCCGCCACTGTGGGCTAAGCCCGAATGTTTTCAGGTCCAGGCAACGCCCCTGATTTATACTATCAATTAATCATATGACTAATTTCTAACCAATTGGCATCTTTTACTTTTTTTGGTCCAACAATTAATCTTTTAATGAAGAAAATAACCATATATATATCAGTTATGAATATAAACTGTTGCGGCCTTAGATTGTAAAATGGATTTAAAATGTGCTTTCAAGTCTGATGACTAGAACCTGTGTTATCTTCACTCTGTTGTTGTGTGTACCTGAGGCCTGTACTACGAAGCTGGATTTTCGCTTAGCCGGCTAAATTCAGGGAAATCTCGGGCTTTCCGGTCCTACGACGCTGGTTCTCTTTTTAGCAGGCTAGATTTCCATGGTAACTTATGCTGAGCGGCAAACCTGCTCCGGAGCAGGTTTGGTGACAGGCTAAGAGATCAACTCAGTGAAAGCACCGCCTGCTGACCAATCAGAGCTCCGTGTGCGGAGTTTAAAGCTATCAATTCATATTACAGGATAGAGGAAATACAGAAAAACTGCCGTTGCAGGAAAGACAGCCGGCCAAAATCAACTGACTGTGTGAACGTGAAAATTAATACAATATCCCCTCCCATCTTCAGAGCAATCTGACTATTATAATATTAGCGTTAAGAAAGCTTACTTAAATATCTGCCACGACATAAGTAACCGGATCAGAGTAACATTAAGTACAGTCCGCGGCACTGTGAGTGCAGACGTCGATGTGTGCCATTATCATTCATATCATATCACACATCATAATGTATTATTAGAAGTATTCGATGTTCTCGCGTCCAGGAGAGGAGCTTAGAATGAAGAGACTAATGGAGTCTCCGAAAAGGTTCAAATTGGTGAGTTTAATTAAATGGCACGATGATACAACAAGCAGAGGGTAAGGGAAAAGACAAAGCCGGTGTTGTCTTCAGAGTGGCTGCAGCGAAGAAGGAGTGTCCTCCAGGGCTCCCTCACCTCCCTATATCTCAGTGGTGACCCCTCCTCCTCAATGGTGGGCGGTGACGTAGGGAGGGAACTTCCCTCCTCTTTCTCATTGTCATAGTTTCTCTGATTAGGTCATCTCTCTGAGAGTGCCTACTTCCTTAAGTCTTTATCCTCCTTATCTCTTTCATGACTTTCTATTTAATACCTTATAAACAGCTGTAATAGTTAATTTAAAACATTGTTAGTGACATGCTTCATACTGACCGGATATGAAGGAATAAAAGCTTGGCATTGAGATTGTATGAGAACTTCCGGGTTTTTCACAATAAAACAGCTTTTAAACTGACGATATATTTTAGACTAATTATTATATTAAACATTGATTTTAATTTCTAACAGTATCCTATATTTCCTTATTTGAGTCAGCTTCTTGAGCCGTATCTGGCCGTGCAACACTCACAGTGTCACATACTGTATGCAGAAGTATTATTTTAAGCAACACATTAAGTTGATGAAACACTCGAGTCAAATTCTCCTAATTAAAGTCAGATCCACTCGTGTCTTAGACGGGGCAGTGATTTCATAAACCTGTTAATGTACGCATTCAAACACTTTTTCTTTTACCAGCTGTATTCACCTTGCAGGTGCAGCTAAGTGGCTTTTATCCTGGATAAAGTGTTTAAGACATGGATGTTTAAAGTTTAACTTCTTCATATTTGACTAATATTAAAGTTAACTTTTCATTCAGGAAGTATGACTCGCTGTGCTGTCAGTACGCTTGTCCGTGTTTGAGATTGGTCGAATGCTCCAAATACCACCCCTTTCATGTGAACGCGCACCTAACTAGATAGGACACTGCTGGCTTGAGCGATCCACTTGATAACCGGCGTCGTAGTACAGCTTAGCCAGAGCGCGTATGTTTTGGCTTAGGCCAACCGGCTAACTCCAACATATCCAGGTTAAGTTGAACCAGCTTCGTAGTACAGGCCTCTGGTGCAGTCTGAGAGGAACCACCACATCCAGCTCGTTTATTTTCTGCTGTTTCTCCCTGTTGACTAACTCCAAGTCGTCCTCTGCTGCCTTCTGACTGCTCTTCACCGATTTCTCCTGCAGAGACAAACACAATGTAACACTATTACAGATTAAAACTGTTGGTGAGGAGATCCATGTTCATATTGTGCCCAACCTTATACTTCCTGATCTCTAACAACACACAGCAGGGTATGAGAGCACATGGTGATAAGGGAACATGTGAGATGAGACAGAAAGACAGAGAAAATAGTTTGACCTTCTTGACGAGCATGATGCACTCCTTTCTCAGAATCTCAGCACTTTTCTTCTCCTCCACCAGCAGCTCCTCGAGGTCCATCCGACGCTCACGCAGCTGCAGAGTGTTCCCAAACAGCGCCGGCACACAGCCTGAGACACACACACAGATTCTTACTTATAGTTAAGCTAAATTAAACTTGAATCACACTGAAGCACCGCCTCATATCCACTCTGTCTATTCAGCTTAAGTAGGGTTCAGACGTATGGCCTAATATAACATGTACTGTGTTATTTGGTTTGGGTATAATAAGCCTGAAATTAGCGTAACTATAACTTTTAACTATAGGAAACACTCACATTCAATTATCTAGCTCGCTATCATGTAGCAAGCTAGATATTTATCCTATATTTATGCTGGAGTTCATATTTATGATTATTATCTATTTGACAGACCTTTCTAGGTTAGACATTTTTACCATCACCACACTGACCTGGAGGGCAAACATCGTCCAGAGCAGCTCCTCCTTCATCTGAGCCTTCACGAGCGTCATGTTCCATGTTGTTACCATGCTGTTACCATGCTGTTACCATGCCACGCAACCTCTCATTCCCCTGATAGGTGGAGAGTTGCCCATATAGGCGGAGCACCCCGTTTCTGACGTCAGAACTATTTAAAATCTGTATCAGTCTGTATCAGATCCGTTGCAGCCCCGTTTTAGAGATTTGGGTATGGAGGAAAAGAGAGAGGGTTGTGTTTTCTGACACTTGGTGAGTTCCCTGACACACCGGGGACACATAGTCATGTATACAAGACGTACAAAAGTGCATTTTGCATGATAGGTCCCCTTTAAGTAATTTCCTTATTTTTGCACCTCCTTTTTTTGTCTCGTTCTTTCTTATTGACCTTTAGTGTTCTTGTAGTGTCTGTTTACCAGCGTTTAATACTCAAACAGGTATATTTGTTATAAATGCAGAGGTGGGAAGTAGTGGAGTACAAAAATTAGTTACTGTACTTAAGTACATTGTTCTGGTATCAGTACTTTACTCCACTACTTATTTTTCTGACGACTTTTTACTTTTACTTCTTACATTTTGAACACAAATACCTGTACTTTCTACTTCTTACATTTTGAAAACAGGCTGGTTACTTTAGTTTGAATGTGTGTTTGGTGGCGTGATCATTATTATTTAGAATCATTGCGTGCCTATTGATTTTAACACGATCCGTGTATCATCTTTTGCCATCTCTGTATAAATGTAATCTTTATTGAACTCATGCCGTGGGCCGACATTTAACAATTTTGGACGACTAAACGTGTAGCCTATTAAGAAGAAAGAAACAGAGACATCAAATAAATCAGAAAAAACTTTATTTTTTTTAAAAAAAATTGACTCATTAACAGTTATCTACAATCTAATCAGCAAATCTAGTTTTAAAGTTCATGTTCAATCTTCCCTTTTACATTACATTTCTACATTTCAAAACACAATCAAGTCAATGTTCTAATTAATGATTAGTAACATACATTGTTTCTGCATTACAAAGTGACAGCAATACAACACACATGATCAAATATGAAATGATTACAAAGAGAAGACTTGTAGTGCAGTGTCAATATCAGATTATAGGACAACAACAATATTAATATCTAACAAAGCACTACACACACCCATATAGATGTTTTTTACTCTGGGGACATGTCCACATCTATTTTAGACGGCTGATTTTCCCTTTCAAAAGCACAACTTATGAAACCTGTTCAAGAAGACAATTTGACTAACAAATGAGAAGATACAATTATATGTAAATATATAATAAACAAGATACTGTATGTCTGAAGTTGTCCCTCACGTGACAAACAGGCAAAGTTTTATATATTTTTGATTATCGACTGTGTTAAAGAATGATTTACTCGACATGCAACACAACCATTTCACCCATCTTAATATTATGCAGGCTAGGGGAAGGCGGTGGTAAAATAACAACTTTTAAAGTATAGTACTCTCTCAGTACTTGGTCCATTCTGGGAGTTGAACCGGTGACCCTCCAGCTCCTTTGTTAAGCCCCTACAGACTGAGACACTGCGACCCTTAGCTAGCAGCTAGGTTACCCGCTTGCTAACACGCTGCAATCATCTACTCAAAACTCCCCTTACATTGCTTACATAACTTACGTAAAATCCCATATGTTAAAGACTGTATATATGTTTTATTTATCTGAGCCCCTATGTCCCTACCCAAAATAAATATTGAAAAGAAGGCACACACATAAAAAATACAACAAAAGGTTACAAAAGATATTCTGCTCATTGGGAGACACAATGATATGAACAACTCTACGATCCAAACACCTTCAGTTTTGTTGTGGTTTAATTTTGCTCCTGATGCCAATTCATATAGGTTTAGGTGGTTTGTTAAAACATCCATTTCTAGTTGTTTTTTTATTATAACAGTGACATCATCTGCATAGGCGATGGCAGTTATTTTGGGCGCATGGCCAACTGGTGTTCCTGTTATTAACTTGTCATTGTTTATTAGTTTAATTAATGGACTTATGGCTAGCACATACAGAGCTGCACTTAACCCCTCTTTCAACATTAAATGCACTGGTTAACACACGGTTTACATTTATACAGACACAAGATTTAAAATACAGACACTTAAAGGTAGGGTAGGTAATTTTGGAGAAACCAGCTCGAGTGCGCTAGAATTTGAAAATAAACAACCGGAAAAAATCTGCTACTTCCTTACAGAGCCCCTCCTCCAACACACACGGCGCACATGACCAATGAGGGCACGAGATAAGTTTGTGCACAGATGGAAGGCTGACAGGCAGGTAGGCCATCCAGTTATTTTAGCCGGGCCGGCTCAGATGATTGGTCGTACTTTTTACAGCGCCACGGCTTCCACAGATTAAAAAAAATTATGTATTTATTGTCAAAGCATTTAATATATTCATTGCTTTCGAGATGTTAAGAGCATTCCATGGAATATAACAAAAAGTGTTTCTGAAATAAATTACATACCCCACCTTTAATCATGTTTATGAAGGCTTCAGGAAATCCGTAGGCCTTCATCACCGACCATAAGTAATCTCTGGATAAATAGTCGAAGGCTTTTTTTTATCAAGTCCAATAATAAAAAAAACTTTTTCTTCTTTTGGTTTATTTATGATTTCTCTTAAAATTGATAAATTGTCCCACATAAGGCGACCTTTTATAGCACATGTTTGCTCTTTATCTATTATTTTATCTAGTATGTCTGTTAATCTATTATTATTATTTTTGCTAGTATCTTATAATCAGTATTCATTATAGTTAAATGTCTGTAATTATCTATATCAGTTTCATCATTTTTATATAGTAAAGTCAAGACACCTTCATAAAATGAGTCCCCCATACAACCACTGTTGAGACCTAATAGTTGATAAAACTCAGTGGGCAGGCCATCAGGACCGGGGCAGGCCATCAGGACCGGGCAGGCCATCAGGACCGGGGCAGGCCATCAGGACCGGGGCTCTTACCAACATTAAGCTTTTTTACCGCCTGGATCACTTCATCTTTTCAAATTTCACCGAGAATGAAATCAAAGTCTTGGATGTTGTACGGAGGGATTGTTCCCGACAGAGTTTTAACACAGTCCGTTTGAATGTCTATTTTTGTATATGCTTCAGAACATAAATCTCTTATCACTTCTCGTTTCTGTTTTTCATTATACACAATACAACCTTCTTGATTTTTTATACATTTGATGAATTTACTTTGAATTTGCTTTTGGTTAGTTTTAATGGCTTGTGCCAAGTTGCCTCTTTGATCTATTTCAGATTTTGTATGAATATTATATAATAATTCCTGGTTCAATTGATCAATTTCAGTTTTTAATTCCGACATATTTTCTTCTACCGTTTTAGATTGAACTTTAATCTGCTTTAAATTAATATATTGTTTGATTAATGATTCATATTTAGTATTTTTTGCTTTATTTAATTCTCTACATTTAAATAAATTTAAAAAAATGTTTTATCCATAATTTGATGTCAGAGTTTGTTAAACATCTCAATTGTATTATTTTTTGTATTTCCAGCTTTAGTTCTGTTAAAACACAAGTATCTGTGTTCAGTTTCCAGAAGCCTCTAGTGGAAGGGGCTCAAATGGATAATGATGTTTGGGCTAAAAGATAATCCGAAAAGTTATTGAAGATTGTTTTATAGTTGGTTACTGAGAAATGATTAGATACATAAATCCTGTCAATCGGGTTTTGCTTGTTTTGTCATATCTCGTGAAATCCATACCAACGGGATTCAGTGATCGACAGACATCGATTAGGTTTGCATCGTCGTAGATTTCTTTTAACAGTTTTACTTCCGGCCTCAGTTTAAAAACAGCTGTACTACACTTATCTATTTCTTCTGATACTGTGTTAAAATCCCCACCTAATATAATTGTATAACCTACTGTTAAAAGTTCTCTTAGTTTCTGAATAATTTTAGCTTATTTTGTGCCTCAGGGCAGTATATACATTGATCAGTCGATATTTTTCATTTTTATAAAAACAATCCACCATGAGCAGCCTTCCTGGGATTATGTCCCTTCTTCTAATAATAGTTATATATTTTTATTTGAAGAAAATGCCAACTCCGGCAGCTCTATTCTCTCCAATCGATATCATACATTTACCTTTACACCACAGTTTACACACATCGTCAACATCACTGATGGTATTCAGTCTAAGTTCCTGCGTAAACAGAACGTCATAATTAGTGTCTAGTAAATATTACATTTTCCTATCTCGAAAGTCTTTGGACTGAATACCACGTGCATTCCAGGTAGCTACATTTAAGAAGCTCATATTGGTTTTGAAAATGAACTATGGTGATGTATTTACATTTGCCCGTTTTTCATTTTGGTTCAAGTTTCTGCTTGCAGGTCTCTTTTTTGTTGAGACCTCAAACGGGGCTTCCCCTGAGCTTCACTCGGGGGTCTGGATATTCCGGAGTTGGTGAAAAGGACCCCGAGTTACTCTCAGAGAGCGAGTGGAGGGGGTGCTGACTCGCTGACCAGCTGTAAGGCTGACAGGGCTGGAATCAGAGCTTGGGCTTTCGCTCACACTCTCATAATATTGCTAATTTTCAATCTCACTCTCCGAACTGTACTCGCTCTCTACATCACTGTCACTGGTTAATATACCCTCACCTGACAGGGATGGAGAGTCATCTTCAGGAGTTGAAGGCTGTTGATCATCAGGGAGAGGGAGATCCTTGCTGGCAGGACGACAATCAGGCTGCTGATGTTGATCCGAAGGAGGACGAGGACCAGGCTGCTGGGCTGAAGGACGAGAACCAGGCTGCTGCTGGGCTGAAGGACGAGGACCAGGACCAGGCTGCTGCTGGGCTGAAGGACGAGGACCAGGACCAGGCTGCTGCTGGGCTGAAGGACGAGGACAGGCTGCTGCTGGGCTGATGGACGAGGACCAGGACTGGCTGCTGCTGGGCTGCAGGACGAGGACGAGGACCAGGACCAGGCTGCTGCTGGGCTGATGGACGAGGACCAGGCTGCTGCTGGGCTGAAGGAACAGGACCAGGCTGCTGCTGGGCTGATGGACGAGGACCTGGCTGCTGCTGGGCTGAAGGAACAGGACCAGGCTGCTGCTGGGCTGAAGAACGAGGACCAGGACCAGGCTGCTGCTGGGCTGATGGACGAGGACCAGGCTGCTGCTGGCTGATGGACGAGGACCAGGCTGCTGATGTTGATCCGAAGGAGGACCAGGCTGCTGCTGGGCTTAAGGACCAGGACCAGGACCAGGCTGCTCTGGGCTGAAGGACGAGGACCAGGCTGCTGCTGGGCTGAAGGACCAGGCTGCTGCTGGGCTGAAGGACGAGGACCAGGCTGCTGCTGGGCTGTAGGACGAGGACCAGGATGCTGCTGGGCTGAAGGACGAGGACCAGGCTGCTGCTGGGCTGAAGGACCAGGCTGCTGCTGGGCTGAAGGACGAGGACCAGCTGCTGCTGGGCTGAAGGACCAGGCTGCTGCTGGGCTGAAGGACGAGGACCAGGCTGCTGCTGGGCTGTAGGACGAGGACCAGGATGCTGCTGGGCTGAAGGACGAGGACCAGGCTGCTGCTGGGCTGAAGGACCAGGCTGCTGCTGGGCTGAAGGACGAGGACCAGGCTGCTGCTGGGCTGTAGGACGAGGACCAGGACCAGGCTGCTGCTGGGCTGAAGGACGAGGACCAGGACCAGGCTGCTGCTGGCTGCAGGACGAGGACCAGGACCAGGCTAACAAAAGGTTACAAAAGACTTTCTGCTCATTGTTTTCTTGGAGACACAATGATATGAACAACTCTTTGTGAGATCACACATCGCAGCTGCAGATCTCACAAAATAATGTCCATTTAGTTTTCACTGACCTCACTTGACAGTTGTTCGACCTTGGTGTCACACAATGTAGCAGAAGCTCCATAATAATAAACACCGACTCCAGCATAGAGCGCTGAGTGAATTTGGTCTGCACTCTGTGGAGGAGGAGGGGGATGGTTTCAGAGACGCTGTGGAAGAAGAACACCTGCCTTTTGATCCAAGAAAACACCAATCCTTGAGGATTGAAGGACATTAATGGCCTTTTTTTCACCGTTGTGTTTGAAATTACAAATCGTTGTACTAACTCTAGTGCCCAAGACTTGTCTTGTCCCCGAATGCACTTTCCTGTCCTGTTCTGGGAACATCTTTGTATGCGACTGCTACTGAAACTCCTAAACCACTCCACTCCACTTCCCAGTAACACGATTAGTCAGACCTTCTCCACACAGACCTGAGACCTAGCATGAATCTCTCTTTGTGTGTATCATATGAGTGTGGCTCTTTCACTAGGTTGCCTTCCTGTTATCTTCAGATAATTGTATCTGCATGCTCGCTGTGTTTGGATCCAGTTTAGAAGATATTTTGGGGGCTGCATATTGTGAAAATTCAGCTTTGGTCTGGGTCTGGCAACAATTTAACATCCACTTCAGTCACTGTCTCTGAGATCTTCATCCATTTCCTTATTAAAGCTCTCCAGTACTTTACCTCTGGCCTCTGACACAGCTGCTGTCACATCCTGAAAGTATCGTACAGGACCAATGTTGACTCCGAATGGTTTTTCAGGGTCCCTGAGCTTTGACAGTGAGGGTAGGCCTGCAGAAACTTGATCTGATCATCTGTTTGAGTGTTTCTCCAGCTCGTGTCTTTCCTCCTCAGATCACTGATGTCCTTCTGCAGCATCTCCTGAATCTCTTTGACCCGACTCACTTCATATTTCTGCTGGGATTTAATCTTCTGCGTCACATCAGAGCTTCTTTGCTCAATGAGTTTGACTAACTTAGTACATTCCCTCACTGCTTCATCAGCAGAGAGATTGATGGCCTCCACCTCCGGCAGAAGCACCTTCACAATTTTCTCTTCGTACTGGATTCTCTGCTGTATATTTTGCCGACTCCCCCAAGCTTTTTCTGCTTCTTGCTGATTTCATCTGAAGCTAAAACTTTGTCATGGCCTTTATGTTCATCAATGGAGCAGCAAATACAGATACACTGCTGATCGTGCGGCAGAACATTTCCATTACCCTATCATGTTGAGAGCAGATGTTCTCCTGAACATTCAACGCTTCAATTAGCTTGTGTTTCTTGAATGGATCTCCAGAGTGAGGCTGCAGAGAGGACGTCGGGGCTTTCCTCTTTCTCCCTGTAGGACTACATCCCGCATCTCCAGGTCCAGCATCACAGGACAGATCATGCATTTTAGCCATGCCTCATTTTGCTCAATTTGACATTTTTTAGCTCTGTTTTTGCAAGGGCAGATTCTGTGAGAACAGCACCATCTACAGGCCTGGCATACAGCGTCTCCAGCGCTTTCGAACAGCAATGGCCGTGGCTGTCTCCTCCTGATTGGTGGAGTTGGCCTAATAGCCGTAGCGCCACCGTCCTGACGTCAGGACAGTGTTCAAATCTGGATCAGTTTTTTATCAGATCCGTTGCAGCCCCTTTTTTAGAGATTTGGGTATGGAGGAAAATAGAGAGGGTTGTGTTTTCTGACACTTGGTGAGTTCCCTGGAACACCGGGGACACATAGTCATGTATAAAAGACGTACAAAAGTGCATTTTGCATGATAGGTCCCCTTTAAGTAATTCTGTGTTCTTCATTTATTGAATGTTCAATACCTGACAAGGTCGGAGATCAGTGGGGGGAACCTCTGAAGTGTGGTCGCTGTGCACAGGAGATTATTGTTGTGAGGACTTTTCCCCTATAAATTGTGTCCCTCACGTTTCCTCTTCCCTTTTTGTAAATGTTTCACGTGAGGGATATCTAATGTAAGACTGATTGTTATATCTGTTCTCAGTTACGTTTCTCTTCCCTTTTTGTAAATGTTCCACGTGAGGAGTCACTGTGAGGGATATCAATCCGTGTATCTACCGTCCAATTGTTTTTCTTTATTAAACAAGTAAACGGAAGAGCGTCTGAGAGACGTTTTTGCTTTTTGCTTTTTACCTTACTAAATGGTCTAATGGTCATTGGAGCGAGGGGCGGGGCGGAACTCACGGAAGTGATTTCAAAACAAAAGCACTCGTTTTCTTGGAACGGTGATAATATTATAAACAAGGGGAAACAAGGTGAATTTAGCGATCACAACGAAAACGGCCCCGACACACATTGAGCCCAGAAAATGAATGTTATTAAGGGCTGTAAATATAATAAGCCTGTGTCTAAAATGGACAACTTTTACGGTGTACTTTGTGAATAATCCTCTGTCAGAGTCCCCTCCATAGTACATAATGCATGTTTTCTGCTATCTTTGATGAATGATACAAATAAAATGTTGCCATTAATTCTTAATGATATTGATACTGCTGGACTCAGTAGACTACCACAATACAATGAAGTACTTCCAGTGTGTTGTTTAAAAAATCCTCAGTCAATGTCAGTTTGATGAGGGAAAAAAAGATTTTTGCCATTAGTTCTTCGTGAGATTGACACTGTTGGACTCAGTACTAGTGAAACTACTCCCACAAGTACTAAGTACTATTACTGTGTACTTTTTGAGTAATCCTCTGTCAATGTCCCCTCCTGAGTAAAAGAATGCATGTTTCTCTGCTATTTTGAATCAGCGTTGAAACACCTTTCTTCATGAGACGTATATTGTTGGACAGAGTATTTTAAGAGGATATGGTGGACATGATATCAGCAATACTTCCAGTCAGTACTCCGGCAGCAGCATTTTTACACCTTGGAAAGTCTTTAGAGAAATATACAACCGGAGAAATCTGCCACTTCCTTATAGAGCCCCTCCTCCAACACACACGAACGCGCACATGACCAATGAGGGCACGAGATAAGTTTGTGCACAGATGGAAGCTGACAGGCAGGTAGGCCATCCAGTTATTTTAGCCGGGCCGGCTCAGATGATTGGTCGTGCTTTTTACAGTACCACGGCTTCCACAGATGAAATATTTTTATGGATTTTTTGTCAAAGCACTTAAGATATTCATTGCTATCGGGATGTTAAGAGCATTCCATGGAATATAACAAAAAGTGTATCTCGAGCCGGTTTCTCAAACTTACCTACCCCACCTTTAAGTTATAGGTTTATTTTGATGTTCTGTTCTCCCTTTGTCTGGTCTTCCTTCCTGTGTTTGCCCTCCTTTGTCTGATTGTCTCATTGTGTTCACCTGTTGCCCTTGTGTTTCTGCCTCCCCTGCCCAGCTGTGTCTTGACCTGTGATTACCCTTCTGTGTATTTAGTTTTGTCTTCCTCTGTGCTGCATGTCGGATCGTAGTTTGTCCTGTCACCCTCAATGTTTGTCACGCAGGTTGGTTTTTGTCCTTGTCCTCATGCCACGTGTTTTGGATTTATGGTTTTGTCTTGTTTGCCATGTCAACAGTTTTTAATAATTAAAGCTCGCTTTTGTTTGAAACCCGCCTCTCCTTAAACTGCATCTGGGTCCTGCCTTACCACAAACCTTGACATAATGTCATTGTTAGCTAATGAATGTAGTGATACCAGAAAAATGTACTTAAGTACAGTACTCCGCTACTTCTGACCTCTGCATTTATAACAAATATAGACCTGTTTGAGTATCTGATGGGGTCAAAATAATGTATTTTGAAACGCTGGTAAATAGACACTACATGAACACCAGGTACCTGCCGTGCAGACTGAGGCTGGAAAAATTAGTCTTTTTTTATGGTCCTTGGTCTTGGAATGACCTTCAATCAAGCCTCAAACTGATGGCACTTGTCCCTATAGCCTGTTTTAAATTGAAGTTGTCTGAGGTCCTCACCACCAGCTGCTCTTGCAGTAATAAGTAGTGCACCTTTCTTACTGTCCTAAATGTGCACAATGTAGTGACTGCTTTTCGTGTTTTTGTTTTCTTAGTTGTGTTCTCTGTATTTTAATGTCTGTGTTATATGTAATAACGTGTAACGTTGTTGCCTTCTTGGCCAGGTCAGCATTGTAAATGAGATTTTATCTCAATGCTTTTATCTGGTTAAATAAAGGTTGAATAAAATAAAAATAAATACTATAGGTCAACAAGGAAGAACAAGACAAAAAACGAGGTGCAAAAATAAATAAATTAGTTAAACGGACACAGGTGGTGAAACACACACACACACACACATACGTGTTGGACAGGGGAAACAGGCCTTCTGTTTGGCTGGTTTTAGCTTATTTACCATACAGGCAGGGCTTGGTATCAAACCTCAATATTAGTATGAACCGAAGTGTCCATAATATAAAGAAAACGGTCTAATGCCAAAAGTATGATCAGACTGTGTTTTGTTGAGACTAGAGCTAACTTGTACTTTCAGTAATGTATAAACTGGGATTTGGCCTATAATATATCAGAGAAGTTTGACAAAATGTCCATCACAACCTCCTAGAGAATGTCTTAAGTCTGACCATAAGTTTTAAGATTTACAATGATATAAAAAAAAGCTTTGAATCGTCACATTTGAGAAGCGGGAATCAGAGCATTTTAGGGGTTCTGTTTCCTCGGAGGCGTAGTTTTGTTAAGAAAATATCTTTATTCCTTAGTTAGGTGGTTTTGGTATCTATAACTTTTTATCCTGCCAAAAGCAAGATATTTTCATTAGGTTGGAATGATGACAATGTGATGGAAAGATACCCCACCCATGACACTAATGGACAACTGAAGGAAAATCTGATGTGAAATATAAAATAATTGATGGTAAACTGGTAAAAACACGCCTCCCTTTGTTGGAGGAGTGACAGAGAAAGTGCCTTTGGACTAATGACAGTAGCTGTACATACTGTATGCTGTGAATGGGGGTTATTGGGTGGAGAGGATGTGAGCGGTTGCTGTTAAACATAAACTGAAGCATCTGTAATGCTTCGGATGACATTTTGTTTACCCTGTTTGCTTTGTCCCCTCTCCTGTCTTCTCCAGATGTTTTTGAAGGAGCGTCATACAGGTGTGAATATCATGGTGTGTTTCTCTGCATCTGTGAAATGTAAATAAAAAGACAGAGACTTCACTGTCACTTTCGTTTAGTTATGAAATGTTGTGGTGATATTCTTTTTATCATACTTTATATCAATGATTAATTTCTAGCTGCTGGTCACACTAAATTGGTGCTCTACATCAGCACACAAAATGTAGAAGGCTAATTACTCATGTGTGTGTGGAGAAAAACTCCTTTGGAGGGAACACAGGGATTTGAGCCTTTGCAGACCACTTTTTTTATACCACACTACAAGAAAGGGAAAAAAATAGGGCCTTTTCAGTTTTCATTTCATCTCTCAAGTTGCTTATTTTGTCCAAAACTGATCAGCAGCTGCCTTTTTCTCCCAAAGGGGAATCTAGGCATTACCTTATTTATCATCCCACCAGTGTTATTAGTTTGGATTAAAAACAAAACCGTATAATTGCCATATAAATATGAACGTATGCGTGGTGTTGCCGCATCCATTTCCTCCCCAGTTTAGTGTCTTTGTTGTGTGGTTAATAACAGTGTGTGTGTGTGTGTGGTGTGTGTGTGTGTGTGTGTGTGTGTGTGTGTGTGTGTGTGTGTGTGTGTGTGTGTGTGTGTGTGTGTGTGTGTGTGTGTGTGTGTGTGTGTGTGTGTGTGTGTGTGTGTGTGTGTGTGTGTGTGTGTGTGTGTGTGTGTGTGTGCTGCACCACCAGATGTCCCCATTGGTTTACTTTTCCCTTGGTGACAGGTGTGTCTGCTGATTGAACACATTTCTTTATTTTTTCCCCATCAGATACTCAAACAGGTATTTGTTATAAATGTAATCTTTATTTAACTCATGCCGTGGGCCGACATTTAACATTGTTGGACGACTAAACATGTAGCCTATTAAGAAAGAAACATCAAATGAATCCAAAACAACTTTATTAATTCTTTAAAAACAATTGACTCGTTAACAGTTATCGACAGAATCTAATCAGCAAATCTAGTTTCAAAGCTCATGTTCAATCTTCCCTTTTACATTTCAAAACACAATCAAGTCAATGTTCTAACTAATGATTAGTAACATACATTTTCTCTGCATTACAAAGTGACAGCAATACAACACACATGATCAAATATTAAATGATTACAAAGAGAAAACTTGTCGTGCAGTGTTAATATCAGATAATATATAACAACAGTATTAATATCTAATAAAACATTTCACACACCCATATAAATGTTTTTTACACTGGGGACATGTCCACACCTATTTTAAGACGGCTGATTTTCCCTTTTCAAAAGCACAACTTGCACCAAGACAATTTTTACTAACAAATGAGAAGATAAATAATATGTAAATATAGAAAAACTAAATCCTGTATGTCTGAAGTTGTCCCTCACGTGACAAACAGGCACGCATTTCAGTTTAAAATATTTTTGATTATCGACTGTGTTAAAGAATTCTAATGATTTACTCGACATGCAACACAAGCATTTCACCAATCTTAATATTATGCAGGCTGGGGGAAGGCGGTGGTAAAATAACAACTTTTAAAGTATAGTACTCTCTCAGTACTTGGTGCATTCTGGGAGTTGAACCGGTGTCCCTCCAGCTCCTTTGTTAAGCCCCTACAGACTTAGACACTGCCACCCTCAGCTAGCAGCTAGGTTAGCCACTTGCTAACAGCTGCAATCATCTACTCAAAACTGTTCTTACATTGCTTACATAACTTACGTTAACTTATGTTAACGACTGTATGTATGTTTTATTTATCTGAGCCCCTATGTCCCTACCCAAAATAAATATTGAAAAAAAGGCACACAAAAAAATCTATCAAAAGGTTACAAAAGATATTCTGCTCATTGTTTTCTGGGAGACACAATGATATGAACAACTCTATGTGAGATCACACATCTCTGCTGCAGATCTAAACAAATAATGTCCATTTAGTTTTCACTAACCTCACTTGACAGTGGTTCCACCTAGATGTCACAAAATGTAGCAGAAGCTCCCTTATAATAAACACCGAGTCCAGCATAGAGCGGCTGAGTGAATGTGGTCTGCACTGGAGGAGGGTGATGGTTTCAGAGACGCTGTAGAAGGAGAGAACCTGCCTTTGGATCCAAGAAAACACCAATCCTTGAGGATTGAGGGACAGATCAGGAGTGGCAATTTTTTCACCGTTGTGTTTGAATTACGAATCGGTGTACTAAAATATAGTGCCCAAGACTTGTCATTGTTCCCGAATGCACTTTTCTTTCCTGTTCTGGGAACATCTCTGTATGCGACTGCTACTGAAACTCCTAAACCACTCACCTCCACTTCCCAGTAACAACGTTTAGTCAGACCTTCTCCACACAGAACCTGAGACCTAGCCATGAATCTGTCTTCGTGTGGATCATATGACTGTGGCTCTCTCACTAATGTTGCCTTCCTGTTATCTTCAGATAATTGTATCTGCATGCTCGCTGTGTTTGGATCCAGTTTGAGAAGATTTTTGGGTGCTGCATATTCTAAAATGCAGCTTTGGTCTTGGGGTCTTGCACCAATAGAACATCCACTTCAGTCACTGTCTCTGAGATCTTCATCCATTCCTTATTAAAGCTCTCCAGTACTTTACCTCTGGCTTCTAACACAGCTTCTCTCACATCTTCAAAGTATCGTACAGGATCCTTGTTGACTCTGAATGGTTTTTCATGGACCCTGACATTTGACAGTGAGGGGTAGGCCTGTAGAAACTTGATCTGATCATCTGTTTGTGAGAGTTTCTCCAGCTCAGTGTCGTTCCTCCTCAGATCACTGATGTCCTTCTGCAGCACCCTCTGAAACCGTTTGACCCGACTCACTTCATATTCCTGCCGGGATATATCTTCTGCGTCACATCAAGCTTATTTCCTTTATGAATACAATAATTCAGACAAGACTCGCTTTCCCTGACTGCTTCAACAGCAGAGAGATTGATGGCATCACCTCCTTCTGAAGCAGCTCCACAATGTTCTCTCTGTTCTGGATTCTCGGCTGGATGTTTTGCCGATACTCACCGAACTCTTTCTGCTTCTCGCTGAATTCTGCTGCAGCTGAACTATGTCGTGTTCTTTATGTTCATCATTGAGGCAGAGACTACAGATAACCTTCTTATCAGTGCGGCAGAAGATTTCCATTACCTTATCATGTTGAAGCAGATGTTCTCCCGAAGTTTCGAAGCTTCAATTAGCTTGTGTTTCTTGTATGGAAATTCATAGTGAGGCTTGAGGTGCTGCTCACAGAAAGAGACTAGACACTGCAGACAGGACTTTAGAGCTGTGCTCGTTGTCCCTGTGCAAATCACATATGACATCTCCAGGTCTAGCATAGCAGTGATCAGATGGACCGCTTGGGGTTCTGTCATCTTCTTCTTCAGTTCCTCCACTAACTCTGCCAACTCGTGCTTATCACCAGGTTAGGCCTTGCTTTGAAGGTCTTAATGCACTGAGGACAGCTGTATTTTTCGTTCTGCTCCTCGCCATCCCAATGTATATTAATACAGCTCTACAGTAGCTGTGTCCACAGGGAATAGTCACCGGATCCTTAATCAGATTCTTGCAGATAAAACAGCACAGTTCGTCCCGACGGAGCTGATGTCTTTGCAGCGCCATTTCACTCTCACTGCCTCTGAATATCGAGCATGAGACTAACAATATACCAAGTGGGAGTGGTTTCCATAGTGCTTTATTCCAGAGAGAGGTGTTTGTCTTCCCATTACATTGTTATTACATGACACATCAAACCGGTTCATTTATTGACAACATCTGCAAAGTTTCCTTCAACAGTTCTCTTCTACCTCTCACTTATTGTTCATGGTTTATATACTGAATACATATTGATAATTGAATCTGTGTTACAACTTTCATTATTTATGTAATTTGTGTCAGCTCTAGCCGCCTTAAGCAGTGTGAGGATCTCTCTATAAAGGGCCACACCCAAGGTTCTTTCACATGCCTATGTTTGATATTTGGGTTTGGACACTTTGGGTGTGTGTGTGTGTGTGTGTGTGTGTTGTGTGTGTGGTGTGTGTGTGTGTGTGTGTGTGTGTGTGTGTGTGTGTGTGTGTGTGTGTGTGTGTGTGTGTATTGAGTTTTATATGTACAGTTTATATATAAAACACCATTATAACAACAACAACATGATAATAACAATAATAATAATAATTAAAGCTGCAAGCAGCGTTGAACGGGTCTTCGACGCTCCGCAGGCTGTTGTCCGCACGTCGAGGTGTGTGTAGGTGTCTCGAGGACTCGGCCGTTGGCAAACGTGGGAAGTTTCAGGCTGATCGGACAACGTACATGGGATTTACAGCAGTATCATAAACATTGTGTTTGATGGCGAGTGATCTGTCGCCATGGCAACGGCATATGATGACATCCCATAATTGGCATAGAGCTGTTGAGGGCTGGACCATTAACTGTCATCTGAAGTCTGGTGCAGTTTGGACCATTTTCCATTGACTGAGACAACATTGTGTTTTACGGCGAGGGATGCGTTGCCATGGAAACGGCATATGATGACATCCCATAATTGGCGTAGAGCTGTTGAGGGCCAGACCATTAACTGTCATCTGAAGTCTGGTGCAGTTTGGATCATTTTCCCTTGACTTAAGACAACATTGTGTTTTATGGCGAGGGATCTGTCGCCATGGCAACGGCATATGATGACATCCCATAATTGGCGTAGAGCTGTTGAGGGCTGCATCGTTATCAAACCTGTGAAGTTTTGGGCCGTTTAGAGCATGTTGACTGGAGTTATGAGAAAACCATGTTTCACGGCGACCATTTTGTTACCATAGCAACGACATTTGACGAAATCTCAAAACTGACACATATATGTATCGAGGGCTTGACGGTTAGCACACATGTGAAATTTGAACACTTTTTTACCATTTACACAGGAGTTATAGCAATATCGTGCTTAACGGCGAGGGATACGTTGCCATGGCAACAGCTTTTGAGGAAAACTCACTATTGAGGTGTTGAGGGCCGGACCATTAACTGTCATCTGAAGTGTGGTGCAGTTTGGAATTTTCCATTGATTAAGACAACATTGTGTTTTTGCGAGGGATGTTGCCATGGAAACGGCATATGATGACATCCCATAATTGGCGTAGAGCTGTTGAGGGCCACCATTAGCCATCATCTGAAGTCTGGTGCATTTGGATGATTTTCCATTGAGTTAAGACAACATCGTGTTTTTGGCGAGGATGCGTTGCCATGGAAACGGCATAGGTGAGATCTCAGATTTCACGTAGAGCTGTTGAGGCATGGACCGGTGATATAAAAGTGAAGATTGGGGGACGATGGGACTGTCCATTGGATTACAGCGACACCGTGTTTTATGGCGAGGGATGCGTTGCCATGGAAACGGCATATGATGACATCCCAGAATTGGCGTAGAGCTGTTGAGGGCCGGACCATTAACTGTCATCTGAAGTCTGGTGCAGTTTGGAACCTTTTCCATTGATTAAGACAACATTGTGTTTTTGGCGAGGGATGCGTTGCCATGGAAACGGCATATGATGACATCCCATAATTGGTAGTGCTGTTGAGGGCCGGACCATTAACTGTCATCTGAAGTGTGCAGTTTGGACCATTTTCCATTGACTTAAGACAACATTGTGTTTTACGGCGAGGATGCGTTGCCATGGAAACGGCATACGGTGAGATCTCAGATTTCACGTAGAGCTGTTGAGGCATGGACCGGTGATATAAAAGTGAAGATTGGGGGACGATGGGACCGTGTCCATTGGAGTTACAGCGACACCGTGTTTTATGGCGAGGGATGCGTTGCCATGGTAACGCCATATTAAGTAACATCAAATTTGACGTAGAGCTGTTCAGGGCGCAGTGTTAACCATCATGTGAAGTTTGGTGGCGTTCTGAGTATGTCAGTTGGTGTTATGACATCATCGTGTTCCATGGCGAGGGATCGCCTAGCATCAGCGAACGCAACTTTGGCGCCAAATCAACGAAAGAAAAAACTTCCGTGATAACTTTGAATTGCCCATGTCTCGAGACGCTACCCGACGAATTTCGAGTCGTACGGATAAAGTCCCTGGGAGAAGATAGATTTTGTGCGGGGACGAAAAACGCGATAAATCGCGTTTTTCCGACGCCAAATTCAAAATGGCCGACTTCCTGTACGTTATTTTATACCCCTCCAAGAGGCTTTTTGTTTGTCTCCGCACCCTAGATATGCGTAGCGAGTTTCGTTCGTTTACGTGAAAGTTAAAGTGGGGGTTTACGTTAAAAACGGAATGGGCGTGGCCTACGCAATTTTTTACGCAAAGTTCCGGAACCAATTACATATCGCAAGTTGCACCACTTCTGACGCGCGTGCAACATTTGGTGAGTTTTCACATATGTTGCGGGGTCAAAGGTTTATCGGTCGCTGTGCGACCGATTTCAATAGGGTCTTCGCCGACCTAGGTCTCAGACCCTAATAACTACAACAATAATGTCAGATTGTATGCATGGTCCTGGATGCATGGATATAAAGATTCTCGTCTCTTTTTGTTTTGTGGGTTTTTATTATGATTGTGTTGTTTTGTCCTTAATGTTTTGGTATTGTCTCACCTTGTAACTTCTGAAATAAAAGATACAAAAATGTGAAAAGACACAAGTGGATAGATCAGTGAGTGAATTGAATTAGAGAAGAAGAACATTCCTGTTGAAATGGTCTGCTGAACATCAATGCTGTGATCATGGTGATGTTAAGTTTGGCTGCTTTGACGAAGCCTCTCACATTATGATATAGATAAACTCAATCTGATTAAATGTCTTATATTATAAAATCTTCACTATACCTATCAACAGGAGACACATGTTGAGATTGTCAGAATGATGGTGAAAGCCCCAAAGTTGTTAAATCAAATGCAATATTTTCTAACCTAACATTTTAAATGCATTGTAAAATATGTCTTCTTCATACTTTGCATTATAAAGTTAAACTGTTGTGCAGGCTGAAAAATGAAAAAGGCTTATGATTGGTGTTCTTTATTATTAATTGTGCTTTTAAGTTTCGTTTTAAGAGAAAGCCTTGACTTAATGAAAAAGTACTGCAGGCTTTGTTTTCAGCAGAAATCACCAGACCAGGTGGAATTTATAGAATCCAACCTAACACGAAGCGAGAGCCACACACACACCCACTTACCGTAGGTAGGGCCACACTTCATATACAGACACATGAATCCAATGGGATCGAGGAAACCTGAAACCAATCCTAAAGCCTGTTGTAAATGATTGTATTGTTGGTTACAGGGTCATTGTACTCTTAATGCTGGCAAACTGTCAAACTAGGATGGCTTATAGAATAGAATCGTTATTGGGTACACATAGATTTTTCTACTGACAAGTGAAATGATGCTGTGAAAAAGGCCTATTTATCACGTCTTTGACTTCATCATTTGGCCACAACTGATCAGATGTGGCCGTTTTCTCCTAAAGAAAAGGTAGTTGTGTCACTATCTGACAAGTTGGTTCTAATTTCCCTAATTTGTCAAATTGTTGAGTTTTTTCACCTTAGTTTTCTTAGTTTTTAGTCTCGTTTCTGCTTTTAACCTTTTTTGTTGGTATACTTTTGTACAACAGTATGACCGACCCGATGTGTGAAGTCCACTGATGAACGGTTGTCGAAGGAATGGAAGGACGGACATACAGACAGAGACTCCTTTTTCATTGTTGTTAGCTTAGCTGATGTGATAGGAAAAGTGTGGGGTCAATAATATAAACAGGTTTGCACAGAGCAGCTTTTTCAGAAACAAACTTAATGGTCAGCAAACCGAAGTATTTTTTAATCTTCAGAACAATAATTTATAAGAAAGTGCTTTTACTGTTACTAAGCAGAGTGTTAATTGACTCCCTGTCTGCTGGAGTCTGGTGCTTTAACCTGGCTGAGGAGACGCCCCGGTCCTTGTGTGCTGGTTTTGGTGCGTCCTGTGGGGTTGGGCAAGGGGGTGATCGGGGGCAGCCGGGCCTGGGCTGGGGGCAGGACGTGGCCTCCTTTACGGGACAGGAGGCCGATCTCTCTCCGGAGCGCCTCAGCCTGCTGTGATTGTGTCTTCACCAGCTGCTGGAGCCTCTGGATCTCCACCTGGTCTACACCTCTCCTGTAGTCCTGGGACTTGTTGCCCTGGATACGCACAAACACATTTTATCACCACTTTGTGATTTTTTGAAGCGTAAATGTAATCGACAGAAGTAAAAAGCTAATATTTGGCCATAAATAAATGATATCACATGGCAGCACATCACCACGCCTAGCTAAAGGCGGACGTGTCAGTGTGATGACGTTAAGGCTTTTATTGTCATTTGTACATAGCTACAGTGTAGTTATGACAGTACAATTCTTCACCAGTCCACACCTATCCTGTAGTCCTGGGACTTGTTGTTCTGGATAGGCACAAACACATTCCTAAGGAATGAGTGGTGCAGTAATGATGTATTTTTGTATGCCAAACCAGAAGTTACCATCGAGAGAACTCCCTTAACAAAAAGCAATGGGATTACCCTATTGGATTTCGGTACATCACAGCAAATAATCTTCAAATATAATATCCAAATATTATCACCACTTTGTGATTTTTGAAGCGTAAATACAATCGACAGAAGTAAAAACCTAATGTTTGGCAATAAACCTACAATACCTAGTGTGATGACGTTAAGGAGTCTAATTTAGTCAACCGCCTTTTTAAATTGAGGTAAAACAATAACCTATTACATGTAATTACTTTGACCTATTACTTAATAGCCTAAAAGCTGTTTGCCAGCCGCCCTTAAACAACAAATGAAGAAGAAGAAGAAAACACAACAAAACGAACAAGGACAGTATCTGCCACAAGGACAGATACTGGAAAACATTCCTGCCCACTGCAATAACACTGTACAACAAATCACCTCTGGCTGGAAGAGAACTCTCTGCTCCATAGTTTTCTCTGAAATAAAACCACGTTGTACATTTTACTCATACATAATCTGTTTCATATTTAATACTCCATATTCATATATTTTGAATATATATATATATCTGCATGTATATTTTCTATTTCGACATGTATATTTATATTTTATTTTATTTTATTTCTATTCTTGTATATTTTGTAGTTTTGTTTTATTGTAAAATGCCTTTTATGCTGCTGTAACAAAAACAATTTCCCAATTTGGGATCAATAAAGTACTATCTATCTATCTATCTATCTATCTATCTATCTAAAAGAAGAAGAAAAGTTAGTTTGCGAGCTCGATAACACACAGGAGCCAGAAACCACCTGCTTCTTTTAAATCAGTTTAAAAGAAGCAGTGCGAGTGGTGGATCGGACGAAGACGGTGTGCCGGCGTTGTTCGACAGCGGTGCGGTATGCTAATTGTAACACACGCCAAACATGCTAAATCATATCAGAAGGCATCACCCAGAATCACCGGAGCCCAGCAAAAGACAACAGCAGTTCAACAGCTTATCTCTGCTGTTTTTAAGAAGCCAATAGACATGAAAGCCGAGAGACCAAAAGAATGCATATGCATATGTTTTTCAACGGCTATGCGCCCTTATGCAATAGTAGAGGACCCCGGCTTTTAGTGATTGAAACACTTTCTTATTATTTATTTTGTAATATTTTCAAGACATTCTTTTAGTTTTACAGCTTATTGAACCTTTTTGTTTGACATCAGCCATTATAGATGATATGGCCATCTGAGTGTGTGTGGTACTGTTTGTGGTTTGTTTTTTAAAGTTAATTATTCAAAATGTTAAAGTTCCTTATTTTTAAACTGAAACTACACTACTGCTCAAAATAAATAAAAAACAAACCTGGAATTATGCATTTGGGACTTTTCTTTTCTTTTTCTTGTTGTACCGAACCGTGACCCCCAAACCGAGGTACGTACCGAACCGTGAATTCTGTGAACCGTTACACCCCTACCGATATTACATCATATCGGACGCAAATCTCGATCAGCTCCGTTGTTCCCCCGTTTTTAGAGATTTGGGTACGGAGGAAAAGAGAGGGTTTATTTTCTGACGCTGCGTGAGTTCCCGACACCCCGGGGACACATATTTATGTATAAAAGACATCAAAAAGTGCATTTTGCATGATAGGTCCCCTTTAATATAACATCTAA
Source organism: Trematomus loennbergii (assembly GCA_012861695.1). Lineage (NCBI taxonomy): Eukaryota > Metazoa > Chordata > Actinopteri > Perciformes > Nototheniidae > Trematomus > Trematomus loennbergii. The sequence goes on from JAAOOA010001480.1 coordinate 36,408, forward strand.
TAGATCACATGACTATGTGTAATGTCTGTCGCCCTCTGCAGATTAGAAAGGGAAATACAATTCTGTTGTTACAGAATGTGTCTCTCTGAATCAGCTTGAAATAAAGCTCATTGAAAGGGAAGATTAATACTCCTATACGACAGTGGGGATCCAAGCTTTGTTTGATAATATATATAAAAATTGAGTGCACAGAAATTACCATTTTCCTCTGGCTAGCGTTGATTTTCACCTCCATCAAACGGTCACGCGCCTCTTCTACCTTGGCCTAAACAAACACACACACAAAAATACAGATATCTCACAAGGTGCTCAAACGTATTACACACACACACACACACACACACACACACACACACACAGGTCAGCGTACATCCCACTGTTTGATTTCCTTGGCGTATGCAGCTTCTCGGAGGAGTTTCTCCTGCTTGAGCTCCTCCAGCCTCCTGTTCCCTGACAGCGTCTGCAGAGCCTCCAGGTCCACCTCCCTCCCAAACTTCATCATCATCAGTTCGTGGCACTGCTTCTCCAGAACTGCACCAACACACACATCAGTATCTAGTAAGTACATTTACCTAAGTACAATAAATGGTTATTCCACTACAATTTGAAAGCCAATATTGAACACTACAAAATGTATTTGACAGTTCAGTTACTTTACGGATTCAGATCAATAGCCACTATAAAATATAAATAAACATATTAAAATATAATTATATGTTAGCAGCAGTAAGTAAAGTAATTAAATTAGCTCCACCTTGACCAGCTGTAATAGACACACTAATGCATCAACAATCACCAAACCAGTAATTTAATATGATTCTGAAAAGTGCCACTACACATGATGAGTACTTGGCTTTAAGCAATTTTGTGTCAGCTGAATTCAATGGCTTCTTGCACTAATGTACATTTCTCAACGATATTGAAGTGACTGTTCATTTTAATATATTGATTATATTATATTTTTATACACATTTTTATATATATTTGTTTTTATTTGGGATTGTGGGAAACGGTATTTCGATCTCTGTCTGTACACACAAACTGAAAGATTGACAATAAAGTTGACTTTGATGTCTTTAAGTGCATTTTACAACTTTGAGGACATGAGGATTTAAATAAGAGCATAATGTAAGTCAATGGGAAAGGGTCTTTTTGGACCCATTGATGTAACGGACTGACCAGAAGTTGTAGTACCGTGGTTTGGCAACTAAGACAATTAGCTTCAACGCCTGGCGATCTTCCTGTACGTTTGGTCTTACCCTCGATTTTGACTTTCATGTCCTTGCGGTCATGAGTGAGCCCGACGTACTGCTTGCGTGCATCGATGTACAGATCCTTCTGCTGGCTCTTCTCCTCCTGCAGCTGCTTGATGCGATCCTGCAGACGGGTCAGCTCCGTCATGTCCAGCACCAACGCCGGGCTCTGGTCCGACGGCACTGAGCCGTTAACAACAAACATAATCTGGTGCAGGGTTGGAGAAGGTGGAAGGAAGAGAGGAGGACATGCAGGAGATGAGAAATTGTAAGGAAGTCAAAATTCCCAACTAACAGATAAACTTTAAACCCGTGTTTCAAAAAAGGGCCTATCAAAAGACACAGGCAGAGTTTTAGCATGAAAGTCCAGGTTTGTCCATTTTCAGTCAGTTGATGAAAAACGTTTTTATTTATTATTTATGTTTTTGTGTAAATGTTTGTGTTTTTTCTGTATTTTTCTGTATATTTTCGGTGTGGGTCTTTGTTTTGTATCACTTATGACTTAAAATAAAAATAATATTGAACATGAAAAATGAATTGCACTTCTGTTTGTTAGCAACTCATATCAAAACAAATATCTAATTTTAATTTTCACGTATGAAATGTGCATATCTGAGGATTTAAAATAGAACTTTCATTTTCATAGTATTTATATTATCAATTAATCATGTGACTAATTTCTAACCAATTGGCATCTTTTACTTTTTTGGTCCAAACAATTAATCTTTTAATCAAGAAAATAACCAATATATATCTCAGTTATGAATATAAACTGTTGCGGCCTTAGATTGTAAAATGGATTTAAAATGTGCTTTCAAGTCTGATGACTAGAACCTGTGTTATCTTCACTCTGTTGTTGTGTGTACCTGGTGCAGTCTGAGAGGAACCACCACATCCAGCTCGTTTATTTTCTGCTGTTTCTCCCTGTTGACTAACTCCAAGTCGTCCTCTGCTGCCTTCTGACTGCTCTTCACCGATTTGTCCTGCAGAGACAAACACAATGTAACACTATTACAGATTAAAACTGTTGGTGAGGAGATCCATGTTCATATTGTGGCCCAACCTTATACTTCCTGATCTCTAACAACACACAGCAGGGTATGAGAGCACATGGTGATAAGGGAACATGTGAGATGAGACAGAAAGACAGAGAAAATAGTTTGACCTTCTTGACGAGCATGATGCACTCCTTTCTCAGAATCTCAGCACTTTTTTCTCCTCCACCAGCAGCTCCTCGAGGTCCATCCGACGCTCACGCAGCTGCAGAGTGTTCCCAAACAGCGCCGGCACACAGCCTGAGACACACACACAGATTCTTACTTATAGTTAAGCTCAAATTAAACTTGAATCACACTGAAGCACCGCCTCATATCCACTCTGTCTATTCAGCTTAAGTAGGGTTCAGACGTATGGCCTAATATAACATGTACTGTGTTATTTGGTTTGGGTATAATAAGCCTGAAATTAGCGTAACTATAACTTTTAACTATAGGAAACACTCACATTCAATTATCTAGCTCGCTATCATGTTAGCAAGCTAGATATTTATCCTATATTTATGCTGGAGTTCATAATTTATGATTATTATCTATTTGACAGACCTTTCTAGGTTAGACATTTTTTACCATCACCACACTGACCTGGAGGGCAAACATCGTCCAGAGCAGCTCCTCCTTCATCTGAGCCTTCACGAGCGTCATGTTACCATGCTGTTACCATGCTGTTACCATGCCACGCAACCTCTCATTCCCCTGATAGGTGGAGAGTTGCCCATATAGGCGGAGCACCCCGTTTCTGACGTCAGAACTATTTAAAATCTGTATCAGTCTGTATCAGATCCGTTGCAGCCCCGTTTTTAGAGATTTGGGTATGGAGGAAAAGAGAGAGGGTTGTGTTTTCTGACACTTGGTGAGTTCCCTGACACACCGGGGACACATAGTCATGTATAAAAGACGTACAAAAGTGCATTTTGCATGATAGGTCCCCTTTAAGTAATTTCCTTATTTTTGCACCTCCTTTTTTTGTCTCGTTCTTTCTTATTGACCTTTAGTGTTCTTGTAGTGTCTGTTTACCAGCGTTTAATACTCAAACAGGTTTATATTTGTTATAAATGCAGAGGTGGGAAGTAGTGGAGTACAAATAAATTAGTTACTGTACTTAAGTACATTGTTCTGGTATCAGTACTTTACTCCACTACTTATTTTTCTGACGACTTTTTACTTTTACTTCTTACATTTTGAACACAAATACCTGTACTTTCTACTTCTTACATTTTGAAAACAGGCTGGTTACTTTAGTTTGAATGTGTGTTTGGTGGCGTGATCATTATTATTTAGAATCATTGCGTGCCTATTGATTTTAACACGATCCGTGTATCATCTTTTGCCATCTCTGTATAAATGTAATCTTTATTGAACTCATGCCGTGGGCCGACATTTAACAATTTTGGACGACTAAACGTGTAGCCTATTAAGAAGAAAGAAACAGAGACATCAAATAAATCAGAAAAAACTTTATTTATTTTTAAAAAACAATTGACTCATTAACAGTTATCGACAATCTAATCAGCAAATCTAGTTTTAAAGTTCATGTTCAATCTTCCCTTTTACATTACATTTCTACATTTCAAAACACAATCAAATCAATGTTCTAATTAATGATTAGTAACATACATTTGTTTCTGCATTACAAAGTTACAGCAATACAACAAACATGATCAAATATGAAATGATTACAAAGAGAAGACCTGTAGTGCATTGTCAATATCAGATTATAGGACAACAACAATATTAATATCTAACAAAGCACTACACACACCCATACAGATGTTTTTACACTGGGGACATGTCCACATCTATTTTCAGACGGCTGATTTTCCCTTTTCAAAAGCACAACTTGCACCAAGACAATTTTGCTAACAAATGAGAAGATACAATAATATGTAAATATAGAATAAACTAAATATTGTATGTCTGAAGTTGTCCCTCACGTCAGGCAAACAGTTTTATATATTTTTGGATTATCGACTGTGTTCTAGAATTCTAATGATTTACTCGACATGCAACACAACCATTTCACCATCTTAATAATATGCAGGCTGGGGAAGGCGGTGGTAAAATAACAACTTTTAAAGTATAGTACTCTCTCAGTACTTGGTCCATTCTGGGAGTTGAACCGGTGACCCTCCAGCTCCTTTGTTAAGCCCCTACAGACTGAGGCACTGCCACCCTCAGCTAGCAGCTAGGTTAGCCACTTGCTAACAGCTGCAATCATCTACTCAAAACTCCCCTTACATTGCTTACATAACTTACGTAAACTCCCACATGTTAAAGACTGTATATATGTTTTATTTATCTGAGCCCTATGTCCCTACCCAAAATAAATATTGAAAAAAAGGCACACAAAAAAAACTAACAAAAGGTTACAAAAGATATTCTGCTCATTGTTTTCTGGGAGACACAATGATATGAACAACTCTATGTGAGATCACACATCTCAGCTGCAGATCTCACAAAATAATGTCCATTTAGTTTTCACTGACCTCACTTGACAGTGGTTCGACCTAGATGTCACAAATGTAGCAAAGATCCATAACAATGAACACCGAGTCCAGCATAGAGCGGCTGTGAATGTGGTGTGCACTCTGTGGAGGAGGGTGATGGTTTCAGAGACGCTGTAGAAGAACAGAACACCTGCCTTTTGATCCAAGAAAACACCAATCCTTGAGGATAGGAACAGATCAGGAATGGCCTTTTTTTCACCGTTGTGTTTGAAATTACAAATCGTTGTACTAATCTCTAGTGCCCAAGACTTGTCATTGTCCCGAATGCACTTTCCTGTCCTGTTCTGGGAACACCTCTGTATGCGACTGCTACTGAAACTCCTAAACCACTCCACTCCACTTCCCAGTAACAACGATTAGTCAGACTTCTCCACACAGAACCTGAGACCTAGCCATGAATCTGTCTACGTGTGGATCATATGACTGTGGCTTTTTCACTTTGGTTGCCTTCCTGTTATCTTCAGATAATTGTATCTGCATGCTCGCTGTGTTTGGATCCAGTTTGAGAAGAACTTTGGGGCCTGTATATTGTGAAATCAGCTTTGGTCTGGGGGTCTGGCAACAATTTAACATACACTTCAGGCACTTTCTCTGAGATCTTCATCCATTCCTTATCAAAGCTCTCCAGTACTTTACCTCTGGCCTCTGACACAGCTGCTGTCACATCCTCAAAGTATCGTACAGGACCAATTTTGACTCTGAATGGTTTTTCAGGGTCCCTGAGATTTGACAGTGAGCGGTAGGCCTGTAGAAACTTGATCTGATCATCTGTTTGTGAGAGTTTCTCCAGCTCAGTGTCTTTCCTCCTCAGATAACTGATGTCCTTCTGCAGCATCTCTGAATCTCTTTGACCCGACTCACTTCATATTCTGCCGGGATTTAATCTTCTGCTTCACATCAGAGCTTCTTTGCTCAATGAGTTTGACTAATTCAGTACATTCCCTCACTGCTTCATCAGCAAGAGATTGATGGCCTCCACCTCCGGCAGAAGCACCTCCACAATTTTTCTTCATACTGGATTCTCTGCTGTATATTTTGCCACTCACCCCAAGCTCTTTCTGCTTCTCACTCATTTCATGAAGTTTCGAAGCTTCAATTAGCTTGGTTTTCTTAATGGAACTTCATCGTGAGGCTGCAGACTGGACTTCAGAGATTTCCTCTTTCTCCTTGTCGGACGACATCCCACTTCTCCAGGTCCAGCATCACGGTGATAAGATGGACCAGCCTGGGGTTCTGTCTTCTTCTTCTCTTCCTCCACTAAATTTGCCAACACAGTGCTTATCACCAGGGCAGGCCTTGGTTCAAAGGTCTGTCTGCAATGAGGACAGCTGTATATTTTAGTCTGCTTCTCTCCATCCCAACGTCTACTAATACAGCTCTTACAGTAGCTGTAACCACAGGCAATAGTCACCGGATCCTTCATCAGATTCTTGCAGATGAAACAGGACAGTTCGTCCCGACCGAGCTGATGTCCTTGCTGCGCCATTCACTCTCACTGCCTCTGAATATCGAGCATGAGACTAACAATATACCAAGTGGGAGTGGTTTCCAGGTAGTGCTTGATTCGAGAGATAGGTATTTGTCTTCCTACTACACTCTATAAAGGGCCACACCCAAGGTGCTTTCAGATGCCAATGTTTGATACTTTGTTCTTACTCATTTCTATGAACATTTACCAACTTTGATTATTCATATATATTATTAGTATTAGACAAGAAGTGGATGAGATCAGTGAGTGAATTGAATTAGAGAAGAAGAACATTTCTGTTGAAATGGTCTGCTTAACATCAATGTTGTGATCATGGTGATGTTAAGTTTGGTTAACGTCAGTGTTGTTCACATTGAGTTTATAAATCGTTTGAAGAACTAAGTTGAACCAATGCTGCTTTGTCGATTTCCTGATATAAGCCTCTCCCATACACATTTACTAAATCTGATTAAATGTATTATAGTTTTATATTATAAAATCTTCACTATACCTATCAACAGGAGACACATTTTGAGATTGTCAGAATGATGGTGAAAGCCCAAAGTTGTTCAAATCAAATGCAATATTTTTAACCTAACATTTGAAATGCATTGTAATGTCTTCTTCATACTTTGCATTATAAAGTTAAACTGTTGTGGCTGAAAAATGAAAAAGGCTTATGATTGGTGTTCTTTATTTAATTGTGCTTTTAAGTTTCGTTTAAGAGAAAGCCTTGACTTAATGAAAAAGTACTGCAGGCTTTTGTTTCAGCAGAAATCACCAGACCAGGTGGAATTTATAGAATCCAACCTAACACGAAGCCAGAGCCACACACACACCCACTTACCGTAGGTAGGGCCACACTTCATATACAGACACATGAATCCAATGGGATCGAGGAAACCTGAAACCAATCCTAAAGCCTGTTGTAAATGATTTATTGTTGGTTACAGGGTCATTGTACTCTTAATGCTGGCAAACTGTCAAACTAGGATGGCTTATAGAATAGAATCGTTATTGGGTACACATAGATTTTTCTACTGACAAGTGAAATGATGCTGTGAAAAAGGCCATTTATCACGTCTTTGACTTCATCATTTGGCCACAACTGATCAGATGTGGCCGTTTTCTCCTAAAGAAAAGGTAGTTGTGTCACTATCTGACAAGTTGGTTCTAATTTCCCTAATTTGTCAAATTGTTGAGTTTTTTCACCTTAGTTTTCTTAGTTTTTAGTCTCGTTTCTGCTTTTAACCTTTTTGTTGGTATACTTTTGTACAACAGTATGACCGACCCGATGTGTGAAGTCCACTGATGAACGGTTGTCGAAGGAATGGAAGGACGGACATACAGACAGAGACTCCTTTTTCATTGTTGTTAGCTTAGCTGATGTGATAGGAAAAGTCGTGGGGTCAATAATATAAACAGGTTTGCACAGAGCAGCTTTTTCAGAAACAAACTTAATGGTCAGCAAACCAAAGTATTTTTTAATCTTCAGAACAATAATTTATAAGAAAGTGCTTTTACTGTTACTAAGCAGAGTGTTAATTGACTCCCTGTCTGCTGGAGTCTGGTGCTTTAACCTGGCTGAGGAGACGCCCCGGTCCTTGTGTGCTGGTATTGGTGCGTCCTGTGGGGTTGGGCAAGGGGGTGATCGGGGCAGCCTGGCCTGGGCTGGGGGCAGGACGTGGCCTCCTTTACGGGACAGGAGGCCGATCTCTCTCCGGAGTGCCTCAGCCTGCTGTGATTGTGTCTTCACCAGCTGCTGGAGCCTCTGGATCTCCACCTGGTCTACACCTCTCCTGTAGTCCTGGGACTTGTTGCCCTGGATACGCACAAACACATTTTATCACCACTTTGTAATCGACAGAAGTAAAAAGCTAATATTTGGCCATAAATAAATGATATCACATGGCAGCACATCACCACGCCTAGCTAAAGGTGGACGTGTCAGTGTGATGACGTTAAGGCTTTTATTGTCATTTGTACATAGCTACAGTGTAGTTATGACAGTACAATTCTTCACCAGTCCACACCTATCCTGTAGTCCTGGGACTTGTTGTTCTGGATAGGCACAAACACATTCCTAAGGAATGAGTGGTGCAGTAATGATGTATTTTTGTATGCCAAACCAGAAGTTACCATCGAGAGAAGTCCAAATATTATCAACACTTTGTGATTTTTTGAAGCGTAAATGTAATCGACAGAAGTAAAAAGCTAATATTTGGCCATAAATAAATGATATCACATGGCAGCACATCACCACGCCTAGCTAAAGGCGGACGTGTCAGTGTGATGACGTTAAGGCTTTTATTGTCATTTGTACATATCTACAGTGTAGTTATGACAGTACAATTCTTCACCAGTCCACACCTCTCCTGTAGTCCTGGGACTTGTTGTTCTGGATAGGCACAAACACATTCCTAAGGATGAGTGGTGCAGTGATGATGTATTTTTGTATGCTAAACCAGAAGTTACCATCGAGAGAACTCCCTTAACAAAAAGCAATGGGATTACCCTATTGGATTTCGGTACATCACAGCAAATAATCTTCAAATATAATATCCAAATATTATCACCACTTTGTGATTTTTGAAGCGTAAATATAATCGACAGAAGTAAAAAGCTAATGTTTGGCAATAAACCTACAATACCTAGTGTGATGACGTTAAGGAGTCTAATTTAGTCAACCGCCTTTTTAAATTGAGGTAAAACAATAACCTATTACATGTAATTACTTTGACCTATTACTTAATAGGTATTGCGCCTAAAAGCTGTTTGCCAGCCGCCCTTAAACAACAAATGAAAAGAAGAAGAAAACACAACAAAACGAACAAAATAAAAGAAGAAGAAAAGTTAGTATTGCGAGATCGATAACACACAGGAGCCAGAAACCACCTGCTTCTTTTAAATCAGTTTAAAAGAAGCAGTGCGAGTGGTGGATCGGACGAAGACGGTGTGCCGGCGTTGTTCGACAGCGGTGCGGTATGCTAATGTAACACACGCCAAACATGCTAAATCATATCAGAAGGCATCACCCAGAGATCACCGGAGCCCAGCAAAAGACAACAGCAGTTCAACAGCTTATCTGCTGTTTTTAAGAAGCCAATAGACATGAAAGCCGAGAGACCAAAATAATGCATATGCATATGTTTTTCAACGGCTATGCGCCCTTATGGAATAGTAGAGGACCCCGGCTTTTAGTGATTGAAACACTTTCTTGTTATTTATTTTGTAATATTTTCAAGACATTCTTTTTAGTTTTACAGCTTATTGAACCTTTTTGTTTTCAGCCATTATAGATGATATGGCCATCTGAGTGTGTGTGGTACTGTTTGTGGTTTGTTTTTTAAAGTTAATTATTCAAAATGTTAAAGTTCCTTATTTTTAAACTGAAACTTGCACTACTGCTCAAAATAAATAAAAAACAAACCTGGAATTATGCATTTGGGACTTTTCTTTTCTTTTTCTTGTTGTACCGAACCGTGACCCCCAAACCGAGGTACGTACCGAACCGTGAATTCTGTGAACCGTTACACCCCTACCGATATTACATCATATCGGACGCAAATCTCGATCAGCTCCGTTGTTCCCCCGTTTTTAGAGATTTGGGTACGGAGGAAAAGAGAGAGGGTTTATTTTCTGACGCTGCGTGAGTTCCCCGACACACCGGGGACACATATTTATGTATAAAAGACATCAAAAAGTGCATTTTGCATGATAGGTCCCCTTTAATATAACATCTAATAGATCACATGACTATGTGTATTGTCTGTCGCCCTCTGCAGATTAGAAAGGGAAATACAATTCTGTTGTTACAGAATGTGTCTCTCTGAATCAGCTTGAAATAAAGCTCATTGAAAGGGAAGTTTAATACTCATACGACAGTGGGGATCCAAGCTTTGTTTGATAATACATATAAAGATAATTGAGTGCACAGAAATTACCATTTTCCTCTGGCTAGCGTTGATTTTACGCTCCAATTCTCGGTTCTGGTCCATTAGAGTCGTCATGCAGAGAACTCGCTCAGTGTTACACCTGGTCACCTCCATCAATGGTCACGCGCCTCTTCTACCTTGGCCTAAATAAACACACACACAAAAATACAGATATCTCACAAGGTGCTCACACACACACACACACACACACACACACCACACACACACACACACACACACACACACACATACACACAGCTGGCAGCTTCTCGGAGGAGTTTCTCCTGCTTGAGCTCCTCCAGCCTCCTGTTCCCTGACAGCGTCTGCAGAGCCTCCAGGTCCACCTCCCTCCCAAACTTCATCATCATCAGTTCGTGGCACTGCTTCTCCAGAACTGCACCAACACACACATCAGTATCTAGTAAGTACATTTACCTAAGTACAATAAATGTTATTCCACTACAATTTGAAAGCCAATATTGAACACTACAAAATGTATTTGACAGTTCCAGTTACTTTACGGATTCAGATCAATAGCCACTACAAAATATAAATAAACATATTAAAATATAATTATAGGTTAGCAGCAGTAAGTAAAGTAATTAAATTAGCTCCACCTTGACCAGCTGTAATACACACTAATGCATCAACAATCACCAAACCAGTAATTTAATATATATGATTCTGAAAAGTGCCACTACACATGATGAGTACTTGGCTTTAAGCAATTTTGTGTCAGCTGAATTCAATGGCTTCTTGCACTAATGTACATTTCTCAACGATATTGAAGTGACTGTTCATTTTAATATATTGATTATATTATATTTTTATACACATTTTTATATATATTTTTTTTTATTTGGGATTGTGGGAAACGGTATTTCGATCTCTGTCTGTACACACAAACTGAAAGACTGACAATAAAGTTGACTTTGACTTTGATGTCTTTAAGTGCATTTTACAACTTTGAGGACATGAGGATTTAAATAAGAGCATAATGTAAGTCAATGGGAAAGGGTCTTTTTGGACCCATTGATGTAACGGACTGACCAGAAGTTGTAGTACCGTGGTTTGGCCACTAAGACAATCAGCTTCAACGCCTGGCGCTCTTCCGGTAGGTTTGGTCTTACCCTCGATTTTGACTTTCATGTCCTTGCGGTCATGGGTGAGCCCGACGTATTGCTTGCGTGCATCGATGTACAGATCCTTCTGCTGGCTCTTCTCCTCCTGCAACTGCTTGATGCGATCCTGCAGACGGGTCAGCTCCGTCATGTCCAGCACCAACGCCGGGCTCTGGTCCGACGGCACTGAGCCGTTAACAACAAACATAATCTGGTGCAGGGTTGGAGAAGGTGGAAGGAAGAGAGGAGGACATGCAGGAGATGAGAAATTGTAAGGAAGTCAAAATTCCCAACTAACAGATAAACTTTAAACCCGTGTTTCAAAAAAGGGCCTATCAAAAGACACAGGCAGAGTTTTAGCATGAAAGTCCAGGTTTGTCCATTTTCAGTCAGTTGATGAAAAACGTTTATTTATTATTTATGTTTTTGTGTAAATTTTGTGTTTTTTCTGTATTTTTCTGTATATTTTCGGTGTGGGTCTTTGTTTTGTATCACTTATGACTTAAAGTGGACCTATCATGCTATATTTGAATAATATAGTGTAGGACCATACCTATATAAGGCATATTTATACTTTTTTTTTGCAAAATACCAAACAGATCATGCATTTTAGCCATGCCTCATTTTGCTCAATTTGACATTTTTTAGCTCTGTTTTTGTAAGGGCAGATTCTGTGAGCAACAGCACCATCTAGAGGCCTGACATATGTACTACAGCGTCTCCAGCGCTTTCGAACGGCAATGGCCGTGTCTGTCTCCTCCTGATTGGTGGAGTTGGCCCAATAGCCGTAGCGCCACCGTCCTGACGTCAGGACAGTGTTCAAATCTGGATCAGTTTTTATCAGATCCGTTGCAGCCCCTTTTTTAGAGATTTGGGTATGGAGGAAAATAGAGAGGGTTGTGTTTTCTGACACTTGGTGAGTTCCCTGGAACACCGGGGACACATATTCATGTATAAAAGACGTACAAAAGTGCATTTTGCATGATAGGTCCCCTTTAAAATAAAAAAAAATATTGAACATGAAAAATGAATTCAACTCATATCAAAACAAATATCTAATTTTAATTTTCACGTATGAAATGTGCATATCTGAGGATTTAAAATAGAACTTTCATTTTCATAGTATATTATCAATTAATCATGTGACTAATTTCTAACCAATTGGCATCTTTTACTTTTTTTGGTCCAAACAATTAATCTTTTAATCAAGAAAATAACCAATATATATATCTCAGTTATGAATATAAACTGTTGCGGCCTTAGATTGTAAAATGGATTTAAAATGTGCTTTCAAGTCTGATGACTAGAACCTGTGTTATCTTCACTCTGTTGTTGTGTGTACCTGGTGCAGTCTGAGAGGAACCACCACATCCAGCTCGTTTATTTTCTGCTGTTTCTCCCTGTTGACTAACTCCAAGTCGTCCTCTGCTGCCTTCTGACTGCTCTTCACCGATTTGTCCTGCAGAGACAAACACAATGTAACACTATTACAGATTAAAACTGTTGGTGAGGAGATCCATGTTCATATTGTGGCCCAACCTTATACTTCCTGATCTCTAACAACACACAGCAGGGTATGAGAGCACATGGTGATAAGGGAACATGTGAGATGAGACAGAAAGACAGAGAAAATAGTTTGACCTTCTTGACGAGCATGATGCACTCCTTTCTCAGAATCTCAGCACTTTTCTTCTCCTCCACCAGCAGCTCCTCGAGGTCCATCCGACGCTCACGCAGCTGCAGAGTGTTCCCAAACAGCGCCGGCACACAGCCTGAGACACACACAGATTCTTACTTATAGTTAAGCTCAAAAAACTTGAATCACACTGAAGCACCGCCTCATATCCACTCTGTCTATTCAGCTTAAGTAGGGTTCAGACGTATGGCCTAATATAACATGTACTGTGTTATTTGGTTTGGGTATAATAAGCCTGAAATTAGCGTAACTATAACTTTTAACTATAGGAAACACTCACATTCAATTATCTAGCTCGCTATCATGTTAGCAAGCTAGATATTTATCCTATATTTATGCTGGAGTTCATAATTTATGATTATTATCTATTTGACAGACCTTTCTAGGTTAGACATTTTTTACCATCACCACACTGACCTGGAGGGCAAACATCGTCCAGAGCAGCTCCTCCTTCATCTGAGCCTTCACGAGCGTCATGTTACCATGCTGTTACCATGCTGTTACCATGCCACGCAACCTCTCATTCCCCTGATAGGTGGAGAGTTGCCCATATAGGCGGAGCACCCCGTTTCTGACGTCAGAACTATTTAAAATCTGTATCAGTCTGTATCAGATCCGTTGCAGCCCCGTTTTTAGAGATTTGGGTATGGAGGAAAAGAGAGAGGGTTGTGTTTTCTGACACTTGGTGAGTTCCCTGACACACCGGGGACACATAGTCATGTATAAAAGACGTACAAAAGTGCATTTTGCATGATAGGTCCCCTTTAAGTAATTTCCTTATTTTTGCACCTCCTTTTTTTGTCTCGTTCTTTCTTATTGACCTTTAGTGTTCTTGTAGTGTCTGTTTACCAGCGTTTTTTAATACTCAAACAGGTTTATATTTGTTATAAATGCAGAGGTGGGAAGTAGTGGAGTACAAATAATTAGTTACTGTACTTAAGTACATTGTTCTGGTATCAGTACTTTACTCCACTACTTATTTTTCTGACGACTTTTTACTTTTACTTCTTACATTTTGAACACAAATACCTGTACTTTCTACTTCTTACATTTTGAAAACAGGCTGGTTACTTTAGTTTGAATGTGTGTTTGGTGGCGTGATCATTATTATTTAGAATCATTGCGTGCCTATTGATTTTAACACGATCCGTGTATCATCTTTTGCCATCTCTGTATAAATGTAATCTTTATTGAACTCATGCCGTGGGCCGACATTTAACATTTTGGACGACTAAACGTGTAGCCTATTAAGAAGAAAGAAACAGAGACATCAAATAAATCAGAAAAAACTTTATTATTTTTAAAAAACAATTGACTCATTAACAGTTATCTACAATCTAATCAGCAAATCTAGTTTTAAAGTTCATGTTCAATCTTCCCTTTTACATTACATTTCTACATTTCAAAACACAATCAAATCAATGTTCTAATTAATGATTAGTAACATACATTGTTCTGCATTACAAAGTGACAGCAATACAACACACATGATCAAATATGAAATGATTACAAAGAGAAGACTTGTAGTGCATTGTCAATATCAGATTATAGGACAACAACAATATTAATATCTAACAAAGCACTACACACACCCATACAGATGTTTTTACACTGGGGACATGTCCACATCTATTTTAAGACGGCTGATTTTCCCTTTTCAAAAGCACAACTTGCACCAAGACAATTTTGCTAACAAATGAGAAGATACAATAATATGTAAATATAGAATAAACTAAATATTGTATGTCTGAAGTTGTCCCTCACGTCAGGCAAACAGTTTTATATATTTTTGGATTATCGACTGTGTTCTAGAATTCTAATGATTTACTCGACATGCAGCACAAGCATTTCACCCATCTTAATAATATGCAGGCTAGGGGAAGGCGGTGGTAAAATAACAACTTTTAAAGTATAGTACTCTCTCAGTACTTGGTCCATTCTGGGAGTTGAACCGGTGACCCTCCAGCTCCTTTGTTAAGCCCCTACAGACTGAGACACTGCCACCCTCAGCTAGCAGCTACGTTAGCCACTTGCTAACACACTGCAATCATCTACTTAAAACTCCCCTTACATTGCTTACATAACTTACGTAAAATCCCACATGTTAAAGACTGTATATATGTTTTATTTATCTGAGCCCCTATGTCCCTACCCAAAATAAATATTGAAAAGAAGGCACACATAAAAAATACAACAAAAGGTTACAAAAGATATTCTGCTCATTGGGAGACACAATGATATGAACAACTCTACGATCCAAACACCTTCAGTTTTGCTGTGGTTTAATTTAGCTCCTGATGCCAATTCGTATAGGTTTAGGTGGTTTGTTAAAACATCCATTTCTAGTTGTTTTTTTTATTATAACATGACATCATCTGCATAGGCGATGGCAGTTATTTTGGGCGCATGGCCAACTGGTGTTCCTGTTATTAACTTGTCATTGTTTATTAGTTTAATTAATGGACTTATGGCTAGCACATACAGAGCTGCACTTAACCCCTCTTTCAACATTAAATGCACTGGTTAACACACCGTTTACATTTATACAGACACAAGATTTAAAATACAGACACTTAAAGGTGGGGTAGGTAATTTTGGAGAAACCAGCTCGAGTGCGCTAGAATTTGAAAATACACAACCGGAAAAAATCTGCTACTTCCTTACAGAGCCCCTCCTCCAACACACACGAACGAGCACATGACCAATGAGGGCACGAGATAAGTTTGTGCACAGATGGAAGGCTGACAGGCAGGTAGGCCATCCAGTTATTTTAGCCGGGCCGGCTCAGATGATTGGTCGTACTTTTTACAGCGCCACGGCTTCCACAGATTAAAAAAAATTATGTATTTATTGTCAAAGCATTTCATATATTCATTGCTTTCGGATGTTAAGAGCATTCCATGGAATATAACAAAAAGTGTTTCTGAAATAAATTACATACCCCACCTTTAATCATGTTTATGAAGGCTTCAGGAAATCCGTGGACCTTCATCACCGACCATAAGTAATCTCTGGATACATTTGGTTTATTTATGATTTATCTTAAAATTGATAAATTGTCCCACATAAGGCAGCCTTTTATAGCACATGTTTGCTCTTTATCTATTATTTTATCTAGTATGTCTGTTAATCTATTCATTATTATTTTTGCTAGTATCTTATAATCAGTATTCATTATAGTTAAATGTCTGTAATTATCTATATCAGTTTCATCATTTTTATATCGTAAAGTCAAGACACCTTCATAAAATGAGTCCCCCATACAACCACTGTTGAGACCTAATAGTTGATAAAACTCAGTGGGCAGGCCATCAGGACCGGGGCAGGCCATCAGGACCGGGGCAGGCCATCAGGACCGGGGCAGGCCATCAGGACCGGGGCAGGCCATCAGGACCGGGGCTCTTACCAACATTAAGCTTTTTTACCGCCTGGATCACTTCATCTTTTCAAATTTCACCGAGAATGAAATCAAAGTCTTGGATGTTGTACGGAGGGATTGTTCCCGACAGAGTTTTAACACAGTCCGTTTCAATGTCTATTTTTGTATATGCTTCAGAACATAAATCTCTTATCACTTCTCGTTCTGTTTTTCATTATACACAATACAACCTTCTTGATTTTTTATACATTTGATGAATTTACTTTGAATTTGCTTTTGGTTAGTTTTAATGGCTTGTGCCAAGTTGCCTCTTTGATCTATTTCAGATTTTGTATGAAATTATATAATAATTCCTGGTTCAATTGATCAATTTCAGTTTTTAATTCCGACATATTTTCTTCTACCGTTTAGATTGAACTTTAATCTGCTTTAAATTAATATATTGTTTGATTAATGATTCATATTTAGTATTTTTTGCTTTATTTAATTCTCTACATTTAAATAAATTAAAAAAATTTATCCATAATTTGATGTCAGAGTTTGTTAAACATCTCAATTGTATTATTTTTTGTATTTCCAGCTTTAGTTCTGTTAAAACACAAGTATCTGTGTTCAGTTTCCAGAAGCCTCTAGTGGAAGGGGCTCAAGAGGATAATGATGTTTGGGCTAGATCATCCGAAAAGTTATTGAAGATTGTTTTATAGTTGGTTACTGAGAAATGATTAGATACATAAATCCTGTCAATCGGGTTTTGCTTGTTTTGTCATATCTCGTGAAATCCATACCAACGGGATTCAGTGATCGACAGACATCGATTAGGTTTGCATCGTCGTAGATTTCTTTTAACAGTTTTACTTCCGGCCTCAGTTTAAAAACAGCTGTACTACACTTATCTATTTCTTCTGATACTGTGTTAAAATCCCCACCTAATATAATTGTATAACCTACTGTTAAAAGTTCTCTTAGTCTTCTGAATAATTTTAGCTTATTTTGTGCCTCAGGGCAGTATATACATTGATCAGTCGATATTTTTCATTTTTATAAAAACAATCCACCATGAGCAGCCTTCCTGGGATTATGTCCCTTCTTCTAATAATAGTTATATATTTTTATTTGAAGAAAATGCCAACTCCGGCAGCTCTATTCTCTCCAATCGATATCATACTTACCTTTACACCACAGTTTACACACATCGTCAACATCACTGATGGTATTCAGTCTAAGTTCCTGCGTAAACAGAACGTCATAATTAGTGTCTAGTAAATATTACATTTTCCTATCTTCGAAAGTCTTTGGACTGAATACCACGTGCTTTCCAGGTAGCTACATTTAAGAAGCTCATATTGGTTTTGAAAATGAACTATGGTGATGTATTTACATTTGCCCGTTTTTCATTTTGGTTCAAGTTTCTGCTTGCAGGTCTCTTTTTTGTTGAGACCTCAAACGGGGCTTCCCCCTGAGCTTCACTCGGGGGGTCTGGATTCCGGAGTTGGTGAAAAGGACCCCGAGTTACTCTCAGAGTAGCGAGTGGAGGGGGGGTGCTGACTCGCTGACCAGCTGTAAGGCTGACAGGGCTGGAATCAGAGCTTGGGCTTTCGCTCACACTCTCATAATATTGCTAATTTTCAATCTCACTCTCCGAACTGTACTCGCTCTCTACATCACTGTCATGGTTAATTTACCCTCACCTGACAGGGATGGAGAGTCATCTTCAGGAGTTGAAGGCTGTTGATCATCAGGGAGAGGGAGATCCTTGCTGGCAGGACGACAATCAGGCTGCTGATGTTGAACCGAAGGAGGACGAGGACCAGGCTGCTGGGCTAAAGGACGAGAACCAGGCTGCTGCTGGGCTGAAGGACGAGGACCAGGACCAGGCTGCTGCTGGGCTGAAGGACCAGGACCAGGACCAGGCTGCTGCTGGGCTGAAGGACCAGGACCAGGCTGCTGCTGGGCTGATGGACGAGGACCAGGCTGCTGTGCTGGGCTGATGGACGAAGACCAGGCTGCTGCTGGGCTGCTGGATGAGGACCAGGCTGCTGATGTTGATCCGAAGGAGGACCAGGCTGCTGCTGGGCTGAAGGACGAGGACCAGGACCAGGCTGCTGCTGGGCTGAAGGACGAGGACAGCTGCTGCTGGCTGATGGACGAGGACCAGGCTGCTGCTGGGCTGTAGGACGAGGACCAGGACCAGGCTGCTGCTGGGCTGAAGGACCAGTGCTGCTGGGCTGAAGGAAGAGGACCAGGCTGCTGCTGGGCTGAAGGACGAGGACCAGGACCAGGCTGCTGCTGGGCTGCAGGACAACACCAGGACCAGGCTAACAAAAGGTTACAAAAGACATTCTGCTCATTGTTTTCTGAGACACAATGATATGAACAACTCCATGTGAGATCACACATCTCAGCTGCGATCTCACAAAATAATGTCCATTTAGTTTTCACTGACCTCACTTGACAGTTGTTCGACCTTGATGTCACAAAATGTAGCAGAAGCTCCATATAATAAACACCGAGTCCAGCATAGAGCGGCTGAGTGAATGTGGTCTGCACTTTGTGGAGGAGGGTGATGGTTTCAGAGACGCTGTAGAAGGAGAGAACACCTGCCTTTTGATCCAAGAAAACACCAATCCTTGAGGATTGAGGAGAGGAATTTTTTTTTTTATATGGTTGTGTTTGAAATTGCAATTTGTTGCATAAACTCTAGTGCCCAAGACTTGTCATTGTCCCCGAATACACTTCCCCCTCCTCTGGGAACATCTCTGTATGCGACTGCTACTGAACCTCCTAAACCACTCCACTCCACTTCCCAGTAATAACGATTAGTCAGACGTTTTCCACACAGAACCTGAGACCTAGCCAGGAATCTGTCTACATGCCTATCATATGATTGTGGCTTATTCACTGAGGTTGCCTTCCTGTTATCTTCAGATAATTGTATCTGCATGCTCGCTGTGTTTGGATCCAGTTTGAGAAGATTGTTGGGGCCTGTATATTGTGAAAGCTCAGCATTGGTCT
Organism: Trematomus loennbergii; assembly: GCA_012861695.1. Taxonomy (NCBI): domain Eukaryota; kingdom Metazoa; phylum Chordata; class Actinopteri; order Perciformes; family Nototheniidae; genus Trematomus; species Trematomus loennbergii. Next base: position 55,834 of record JAAOOA010001480.1, read on the forward strand.
GGGGTCTGGCAACAATCTAACATCCACTTCAGTCACTGTCTCTGAGATCTTCATCCATTTCTTATTAAAGCTCTCCAGTACTTTACCTCTGGCCTCTGACACAGCTTCTGTCACATCTTCAAAGTATCGTACAGGACCCTTGTTGACTCTGAATGGTTTTTCAGGGTCCCTGAGATTTGACAGTGAGGGGTAGGCCTGTAGAAACTTGATCTGATCCTCTGTTTGAGAGTTTTCTCCAGCTCAGTGTCTTTCCTCCTCAGATCACTGATGTCCTTCTGCAGCATCTCCTGAATCTCTTTGACCCGACTCACTTCATATTCCTGCCGGGATATAATCTGCTGCGTCACATCAGAGCTTCTTTGCTCAATGAGATTGACTAATTCAGTACAAGTCAACTCGCTGTCCCACACTGCTTTATCAGCAGAGAGATTGATGGCCTCCACCTCTTGCTGAAACTGCTTCACATGTTTCTCTATGTCCTGGATTCTCTTCTGGATGTTCTGCCGACTCTCCCCGAGCTCTTTCTGCTTCTCGCTGAATTCTGCTGCAGCTGAAACCATGTAGTGTTCTTTATGTTCATCATTGAGGCAGAGACTACAGATAACCTTCTTATCAGTGCGGCAGAAGATTTCCATTACCTTATCATGTTGAGAGCAGATGTTCTCCTGAAGTTCGAAGCTTCAATTAGCTTGTGTTTCTTGAATGGAACTTCATAGTGAGGCTGGAGGTGCCGCTTACAGAAAGAGACCTGACAATGCAGACAGGCCTTTAGAGCTTTCCTCTTTCTCCCAGTGCAGACCTCACATACCACATCTCCAGTCCATCATCATGGGCATCAGATGGACCAGCTTGGGGTTCTGTCATCTTCTTCTTTTTCAGTTCTTCCACTAAATGCCAAAATGACGTTTTTTTTACCAGGGCAGGCCTTGGTTCAAAGGTCTTAATGCAATGAGGACAGCTGTATATTTTAGTCTGCTTCTCTCTATCCCAACGTCTACGAATACAGCTCATACAGTAGCTGTGTCCACAGGCAAGAGTCACCGGATCCTTCATCAGATCCTTGCAGATAAAAGCACAGTCTCGACCGAGCTGATGTCCTTGCTGCGCCATGTCACCTCTCACTGCCTCTGAATATCGAGCATGAGACTAACAATATACCAAGTGGGAGTGGTTTCCATAGTGCTTTATTCCAGAGAGAGGTGTTTGTCTTCCTACTACACTCTATAAAGGGCCACACCCAAGGTGCTTTCAGATGCCAATGTTTGATACTTTGTTCTTACTAATTTCTATGAACATTTACCAACTTTGATTATTATATATATATTAGTATTAGACAAGAAGTGGATGGATCAGTGAGTGAATTGAATTAGAGAAGAAGAACATTTCTGTTGAAATGGTCTGCTTAACATCAATGTTGTGATCATGGTGATGTTAAGTCTGGTTAACGTCAGTGTTGTTCACATTGAGTTTATAAATCGTTTGAAGAACTAAGTTGAACCAATGCTGCTTTGTCGATTTCCTGATATAAGCCTCTCCCATTGTAATACACATTTACTAAATCTGATGAAATGTATTAACTAGTTTTTTATTATAAAATCTTCACTATACCTATCAACAGGAGACACATGTTGAGATTGATCCTCCTTTGTCTGATTGTCTCATTGTGTTCACCTGTTGCCCTTGTGTTTCTGCCTCCCCTGCCCAGCTGTGTCTTGTCCTGTGATTACCCTTCTGTGTATTTAGTTTTGTCTTCCTCTGTGCTGCATGTCGGATCGTAGTTTGTCCTGTCACCCTCAATGTTTGTCACGCAGGTTGGTTTTTGTCCTTGTCCTCATGCCACGTGTTTTGGATTTATGGTTTTGTCTTGTTTGCCATGTCAACAGCTTTTATTAATTAAAGCTCGCTTTTGTTTGAACCCCCTCTCTCTCCTTAAACTGCATCTGGGTCCTGCCTTACCCCAAACCTTGACATAATGTCATTGTTAGCTAATGAATGTAGATACCAGAAAAATGTACTTAAGTACAGTAACTATTTGTACTCCGCTACTTCTGACCTCTGCATTTTAACAAATATAGACCTGTTTGAGTATCTGATGGGGTCAAAATAATGTATTTTTAAACGCTGGTAAATAGACACTACACGAACACCAGGTACCTGCCGTGCAGACTGAGGCTGGAAAAATTAGTCTTTTTTATTATGGTCCTTGGTCTTGGAATGACCTTCAATCAAGCCTCAAACTGATGGCACTTGTCCCTATAGCCTGTTTTAAATTGAAGTTGTCTGAGGTCCTCACCACCAGCTGCTCTTGCAGTAATAAGTAGTGCACCTTTCTTACTGTCCCAAATGTGCACAATGTAGTGACTGCTTTTCGTGTTTTTGTTTTCTTAGTTGTGTTCTCTGTATTTTAATGTCTGTGTTATATGTAATAACGTGTAACATTGCTGCCTTCTTGGCCAGGTCAGCATTGTAAATGAGATGTTATCTCAATGCTTTTATCTGGTTAAATAAAGGTTGAATAAAATAAAAATAAAATACTATAGGTCAACAAGGAAGAACAAGATAAAAAACTGAGGTGCAAAAATAAATAAATTAGTTAAACGGACACAGGTGGTGAAACACACACACACACACACACACACACACACACACAAACACATACTTGTTGACAGGGGAAACGGACCTTCTGTTTGGCTGGTTTTAGCTTATTTACCATACAGGCAGGGCTTGGTATCAAAGCTCAATATAGTATGAACCGAAGTGTCCATAATATAAAGAAAACGGTCTAATGCCAAAAATATGAAGTGTTGTTTTGGTGAGACTAGAGCTGGTCTAACTTGTACTTTAATGGCGCGTTTCCACTACAGCGCAGCACGGTTTAAGAGGGCTGTGACGTCAGCGGCCCGTTTGTGGTTGCGTTTCCACTTGGCCTAGTACCGGCCGGCGGGTCCTAATTCACAGTTTTTCTGGCCTCATAAAATCGTGGGGCTAGGGCCAGAGACAACCGGGCTGAGTTTGTGACGTCAACGCTCTCGGCTGCTGATTGGTCGGAGAGAATCGTCACGGCGCGCGAGATAATCCATTTTTACAAACAGCATTTTTGTTAACAGAGGAGCTACAACAATGGCAAAGAAAAGCACACCATGGTCGGTCGAGGAAGTGACGACGTTCCTCCATTATATTGCAGATGATAAGGTCCAGCGGGTGCTCGACGGGACAACTCGCAATATCAAAGTCTTTCAGGAGGTCTCTACACAGACACTGGACTCTCCAACGGCGTTACTGGAGTCTGCATGGTACGTTTTTGCTAACGCTCTGTTATTTGCTTGAAAGCTTTGTGTCCCTATCTGTTCTAAAGCTCACTTCTAACAAATAAGTCTATTTTATCCTTACATTTATGTTCGACAACCCATGCTTTTATGGAGCCCCGAAGGCTAGCTAGCTAGCTAAGGCAGATAGCATTAGCGAGAGCTATTGTTTGCTAACACCATATGTGCCATTGTTTACGTTCAGTTTGTCTTTTCTATAGTTGTTGTTGCTATTTATAGTATTGTGCTGCAGTAGTTTGTGGAATTTACAAGTCATGTTTCTGTTCTAGATGATTACATTGGGACTAGCGAGGAGGAACAGTTCCGAACAACGTCCTCTGCATCAACAGCACAAACTCCAGCTCGACCACAGACACCAACACGAGCACAGACACCAACGCCGAGTGCCAGCTCGACACCGCTGCGTGTGGTTCTAGGTAAGAAATAGGCTGGAATTGTGACTTTAAAAAAAAAACTTTAGACCATCCATCGTCAGTAAGTAAAATAAGCTGTACCACTGTGTGGGAATGCTCTGTTACAAGTAAAGTAACTAGCTAGTAAGCAGCTAGTATCTAGGGCCAGAACTTTCTTTAATTCATCCTTACTGTTGTTCTGTTTATACATTTTATTCTTATCCTTTTGTGACCTGTACCTGTCCTGTGTTTTTTCATTCTTATTGCTAATTATTATTGCTATAATTATCTTGTCACCCAGGCAAGAGGAACCGAGGAGGAGAGGATCTGGCCCTGCAGGAACGGCAACTGGCCCAGCAGAATCAATGCCATGTCTTATCTTATTGCTTGTTGATAAATAATTGCACCCACCAGCGATCACACAGAAAGATGGCATCATCTAGGCGTCCCTCTGCAGTCAGAAATATCATAAACACCATCGTCCACAAAGCACTGTACAGGGGTTTATGGATTTAAGAGAATACTTATCACAGTGAAACCTTTATCATCTGTTGCAATTAAAGCAAATAAGAGAATAAATACTTGGTTAAATAATACATTTTAACTCTTTAGCAGGACAACTCTGCATACTGTTTGAAATTGAGTTTGCTAGCTTGAGGTCCTCCTCTAAAACATAACATTACATATTTTGTAATGGTATTAAGAATACATGATAAATACATGTAGTAAAAATTACTCAATTGTAATACCCTCGTTGTGCTAGACTCAAACACATTGCTTATATATTTCAAAGAGAAGAGAACAAAAGAAAACACCTATACAAAGAGAGCGGTGCACAGCGCTTAATATTTACTTGCACTATATTTCTGTTGATCTGGGTTATTGTGTTGCACTGTTGGAGGAGCCTGTGACCTAAGATGTTCATTGTCATAACTACACTAGCTATGTTCGTATGACAAAATAAAAAACCTTGAACCTTGAGGCTGTGTCTTTCAGACAAACCATCATCATATTATTTTATGCTGTGGATACTTTAGCCTCCATCCATGTTAACAATTTTTTACACTTGCATTTATGAATATAGTTCTGTTGTGTTTTACACTTTTGTATTTATGTTTATAGGGCATTATTATTATGGGGGCAGTACTGGTGCTTGAAATTCAAATATTTACTAAATAGTCAATTCTGATAACATTTTTTTGGTTTAAATAATTTGACAAACACATGTATGTGAAAAAGAAAAGATGTATTTATGTTCAATACAATACAATGAATATTTAGGTATTACATTATACATTCTAGGTATTCAGGTAGCGCATCAGACCCTCTCGTATGTCCCTGCCCTCCTCTGCACCTTGTGCCACTGCTACCCCTGGTAGACGTAGGTTTTCCTCAGGCATCCTGAAGTTCTCCACCCACTGAGTGTGTGTGAAAGATGGAACAATCACATTCCACCACTCGGTAGCTCGGTCGAGCATCCAAACACATGGTCTAAGGCGGCGACGTAACTTCTGAAATACACGCAACTTCTGAAATACACAAACAAAAGCATACATATTTTAATACGTAAAAGTGGTAGCTACAATTAATTAAATACTTGAAATACTTTGGTCGTATAGGGAGCGTGAGCCTAAACACATTGCTAGTTAGCGAACGTTAGCTTACCAAGTAGCATTGTAGTTAGTAGTAGTGATTCGAGTCGTCCTGTAGTCTCTGCGGCTAGGAGGACTGCCCGAACTCTCGCGTCAGCTTCTTCTATACCTCGTCTTGCTATAAGTCGCCTCTTTCGAAACAACTCTTGCCTATTTCTTGTGATAATAAACCACACAGCAAGAAACAAGCACGATCGCTTTCACATCTCCACATCCTCCATTGTTGTGTCGCATTGAAGATGACGTCACGGCAGTTTTAAGCAGCGTCGCTCCGCCTACACTGCGTTACTATAGATACTACCCCAGTTCCTAAACTGTAATGGAAACGCGCCATAAAGTGAGCTGGTCCTAACGAGGCCAATCGCGGCCAAGCGGGCCAAGCAAGGCCGAGCGAGCCGTGTAGTGGAAACGCGCCATTAGTAATGTATAAACTGGGATTTGGCCTATAATGTATCAGAGAAGTTTGACAAAAGGTCCATCACAACCTCCTAAAGAATGTCTTAAGTCTGACTATAAGTTTTAAGATTTACAATGATATAAAACAGCAAAGCTTTGAATCGTCACATTTGAGAAGCGGGAATCAGAGCATTTTAGGGGTTCTGTTTCCTAGGAGGCGTAGTTTTGTTAAGAAAATATCTTATATTCCTTAGTTAGGTGGTTTTGGTATCTCTAAAACTTTTTTAATCCTGCCAAAAGCAAGATATTTTCATGAGGTTGGAATGATGACAATGTGATGGAAAGATACCTTCCCCACCCATGACACTAATGGCCAACTGAAGCAAAATCTGATGTGAAATATAAAATAATTGATGGTAAACTGGTAAAAACACGCCTCCCTTTGTTGGAGGAGTGACAGAGAATGTGCCTTTGGACTCATGACAGTAACTGTACATACTGTATGCCAGGGGTATCTCAAACTTTTTTATTAAAGGTCCAGTTGTGAACTTTATACAAGGTCACTGGTCCGGATCAATGCCAGTAAAGTCCCCCCCCCCGACATGTCATTGCAGTTCATTAAAGGGTGTTTCATGTTGTCGTTGCTGTGGACCTTCTTAATCTACCTTCTTAACTTGTATATAGACTCGTACTGCACTATTCCACATCATCACTTTATTTTTATTTTATTTTATAACTATTATTCTTTTTGTATTGCTCTTGCTCTTATTGTTATTATGTTATTATGTTGCATTGTTGGAGAAGCCTGTGACATAAGATTTTCAACTACATAATTACTCTGTAGCTATGTCAGATTGACAATAAAGAACCTTGAACCTTGAACCTTTGGGGGACCCCTTCTGGTCCAAGCCCTTGCCTGCCTTTGCCTGCCTGTTTTTTATAATAATTATTATTATTTTTTATAATGGGACACAGGGTTCGGTCCGGATTGATTGCAGTTCGGTCCGGATCCGGACCTTGCCGGGAGTTTGAGAAGCCCTGCTGTATGCTGTGAATGGGGGTTATTGGGTGTACTGTAGAGGATGTGAGCGGTTGCTGTTAAACATAAACTGAAGCATCTGTAATGCTTCGGATGACATTTTGTTTACCCTGTTTGCTTGTCCCCTCTCCTGTCTTCTCCAGATGTTTTTGAAGGAGCATCATACAGGTGTGAATATCATGGTGTGTTTCTCTGCATCTGTGAAATGTAAATAAAAACACAGAGACTTCACTGTCACTTTCGTTTAGTTATGAAATGTGTGGTGATATTCTTTTATCATACTTTTATATCAATGATTAATTTCTAGCTGCTGGTCACACTAAATTGGTGCTCTCCTACATCAGCACACAACAATGTAGAGGTCTAATTTACTCATTAGTGTGTGTGGGAGAGAAACTCCTTCTGGAGGGAACACAGGGATTTGAGCCTTTGCACACCACACTACAAGAAAGGGAAAAAAATAGGGCCTTTTCAGTTTTCATTTCATCTCAAGTTGCTTATTTTGTCCAAAACTGATCAGCAACTGCCTTTTTCTCCCAAAGGGAATCTAGGCATTACCTTATTTATCATCCGTGTTATTAGTTTGAATTAAAAACAAAACCGTATAATTGCCATATAAATATGAACGTATGCGTGGTGTTGCTGCATCCGTTTCCTCCCCAGTTTAGTGTGTGTGTGTGTGTTGTGTGTGTGTGTGTGTGTGTGTGTGTGTGTGTGTGTGTGTGTGTGTGTGTGTGTGTGGTGTGTGTGTGTGTGTGTGTGTGTGTGGTGTGTGTGTGTGTTGTGTGTGTGTGTGTGTGTGTGTGTGGTGTGTGTGTGTGTGTGTGTGTGGTGTGTGTGTGTGTGTGTGTGTGGTGGTGTGTTGCTGCACCACCAGATGTCCCCATTGGCTTACTTTTCCCTTGGTGTCAGGTGGTGTCTGCTGATTGAACTAATTTCTTATTTTCGCATCTGAGTTTTTGTCTTGTTCTTTCTTATTGACCTTTAGTGTTCTTGTAGTGTCTGTTCACCAGTTTTTTATACTCAAACAGGTCTATATTGTTTAAATGCAGAGGTGGAAAGTAGTGGAGTACAAATACTTCGTTACTGTACTTGAAGGTGGGGTAGGTAATTTACCTCAGAAACACTTTTTGTTATATTCCATGGAATGCTCTTAACATCCGATAGCAATGAATATCTTAAGTGCTTTGACAATAAATCCATAAAAAAATGTAATCTGTGGAAGCCGTAATACTGTAAAAAGTACGACCAATCATTTTAGCGGCCGGCTAAAATAACTGGATGGCTGCCTGCCTGTCAGCTTCCATCTGTGCACAAACTTATCTCGTGCCCTCATTGGTCATGTGCGCGTTCGTGTGTGTTGGAGGAGGGGCTCGGTAAGGAAGTGGCAGATTTTCTCCGGTTGTGTATTTTCAAATTCTAGCGCACTCGAGCTGGTTTCTCCACTTACCTACCTTATACCTTTAAGTACATTTCTGGTATCAGTACTTTACTCCACTACTATTTTTCTGACGACTTTTTACTTCTTACATTTTTAACACAAATACCTGTACTTTCTACTTCTTTATTTTCAAAACAGGCTGGTTACTTTAGTTTAAACTTTAATCCACTGTTGGTTGGCGTGATCATTATTATTTGGAGTCATGCCTAAACGTGTAGCCTATTAAGAAGAAAGAAACAAAGACATCAAATAAATCAGAAACAACTTTATTCATTCTTTAAAAACAATTGACTCATAACAGTTATCTACAGAATATAATCATCAAATCTAGTTTTAAGTTCATGTTCAATCTTCCCTTTTACATTACATTTCTACATTTCAAAACACAATCAAGACAACGTTCTAACTAATGATGAGAAGATACAATAATATCTCAATATAGAATAAACAAGATACTGTATGTCAGGGTTGTCCCTCACGTGACAAACAGGCACTACTTAAAATCGCATATGTTAAAGACTGTATATATGTTTTATTTATCTGAGCCCCAATGTCCCTACCAAAAGAAATATTGAAAAAAAGGCACACAAAAAATAATCAAACAAAAGGTTACAAAAGACATTCTGCTCATTGTCTTCTGGGAGACACAATGCTATGAACAACTCTATGTGAGATCACACATCTCAGCTCAGAAATGATTAGATACATAAATCCTGTCAATCGGGTTTTGCTTGTTTTGTCATATCTCGTGAAATCCATACCAACGGGATTCAGTGATCGACAGACATCGATTAGGTTTGCATCGTCGTAGATTTCTTTTAACAGTTTTACTTCCGGCCTCAGTTTAAAAAACAGCTGTACTACACTTATCTATTTCTTCTGATACTGTGTTCAAATCCCCACCTAATATAATTGTATAACCTACTGTTAAAAGTTCTCTTAGTCTTCTGAATAATTTAGCTTATTTTGTGCCTCAGGGCAGTATATACATTGATCAGTCGATATTTTTCATTTTTATAAAAACAATCCACCATGAGCAGCCTTCCTGGGATTATGTCCCTTCTTCTAATAATAGTTATATATTTTTATTTGAAGAAAATGCCAACTCCGGCAGCTCTATTCTCTCCAATCGATATCATACATTTACCTTTACACAGTTTACACACATCGTCAACATCACTGATGGTATTCAGTCTAAGTTCCTGCGTAAACAGAACGTCATAATTAGTGTCTAGTAAATATTACATTTTCCTATCTCGAAGGTCTTTGGACTGAATACCACGTGCATTCCAGGTAGCTACATTTAAGAAGCTCATATTGGTTTTGAAAATGAACTATGGTGATGTTTTACATTTGCCGTTTTCATTTTGGTTCAAGTTTCTGCTTGCAGGTCTCTTTTTTGTTGAGACCTCAAACGGGGCTTCCCCTGAGCTTCACTCGGGGGGTCTGGATATTCCGGAGTTGGTGAAAAGGACCCAAGTTACTCTCAGAGAGCGAGTGGAGGGGGGTGCTGACTCGCTGACCAGCTGTAAGGCTGACAGGGCTGGAATCAGAGCTTGGGCTTTCGCTCACACTCTCATAATATTGCTAATTTTCAATCTCACTCTCCGAACTGCACTCGTTCTCTACATCACTGTCACTGGTTAATATACCCTCACTTGACAGGGATGGAGAGTCATCTTCAGGAGTTGAGGCTGATTGAATCATCAGGCAGAGGGAGATCCTTGCTGGCAGGACGACAACCAGGCTGCTGCTGCTGATCCAGAAGGAGGACGAGGACCAGGCTGCTGGGCTGAAGGACGAGGACCAGGCTGCTTGCTGGGCTGAAGGACGAGGACCAGGACCAGGCTGCTGCTGGGCTGAAGGACGAGGACCAGGACCAGGATGCTGCTGGGCTGAAGGACGAGGACCAGGACCAGGCTGCTGCTGGGCTGAAGGACGAGGACAGGCTGCTGCTGGGCTGATGGACGAGGACCAGGACCTGGCTGCTGCTGGGCTGAAGGACGAGGACCAGGACCAGGCTGCTGCTGGGCTGAAGGACGAGGACCAGGACCAGGCTGCTGCTGGGCTGAAGGAGAACAGGCTGCTGCTGGGCTGATGGACGAGGACCAGGACCTGGCTGCTGCTGGGCTGCAGGACGAGACGAGGACCAGGACCAGGCTGCTGCTGGGCTGATGGACGAGACCAGGCTGCTGCTGGGCTGAAGGAACAGGACCAGGCTGCTGCTGGGCTGATAGACGAGGACCTGGCTGCTGCTGGGCTGAGGAACAGGACCAGGCGCTGCTGCTGGGCTGAAGACGAGGACCAGGACCAGGCTGCTGCTGGGCTGAAGGACGGACCAGGACCAGGCTGCTGCTGGGCTGATGGACGAGGACCAGGCTGCTGCTGGGCTGATGGACGAGGACCAGGCTGCTGATGTTGATCCGAAGGAGGACCAGGCTGCTGCTGGGCTGAAGGACGAGGACCAGGCTGCTGCTGGGCTGAAGGACGAGGACCGGACCAGGCTGCTGCTGGGCTGAAGGACGAGGACCAGGACCAGGATGCTGCTGGGCTGAAGGACGAGGACCAGGACCAGGCTGCTGCTGGGCTGAAGGACGAGGACCAGGACCAGGCTGCTGGGCTGATGGACGAGGACCAGGCTGCTGCGGGGCTGATGGACGAGGACCAGGCTGCTGATGTTGATCCGAAGGAGGACCAGGCTGCTGCTGGGCTGAAGGACCAGGACCAGGACCAAGCTGCTGCTGGGCTGAAGGACGAGGACCAGGCTACTGCTGGGCTGAAGGACCAGCTGCTGCTGGGCTGAAGGACGAGGACCAGGCTGCTGCTGGGCTGTAGGACGAGGACCAGGCTGCTGGGCTGAAGGAACAGGACCAGGCTGCTGCTGGGCTGATGGACGAGGACCTGGCTGCTGCTGGGCTGAAGGAACAGGACCAGGCTGCTGCTGGGCTGAAGAACGAGGACCAGGACCAGGCTGCTGCTGGGCTGAAGGACGAGGACCAGGACCAGGCTGCTGCTGCTGGGATGAGGACGAGGACCAGGCTGCTGCTGGGCTGATGGACGAGGACCAGGCTGCTGATGTTGATCCGAAGGAGGACCAGGCTGCTGCTGGGCTGAAGGACGAGGACCAGGCTGCTGCTGGGCTGAGGACGAGGACCAGGACCAGGCTGCTGCTGGGCTGAAGGACGAGGACCAGGACCAGGATGCTGCTGGGCTGAAGGACGAGGACCAGGACCAGGCTGCTGCTGGGCTGAAGGACGAGGACCAGGACCAGGCTGCTGCTGGGCTGATGGACGAGGACCAGGCTGCTGCTGGGCTGATGGACGAGGACCAGGCTGCTGATGTTGATCCGAAGGAGGACCAGGCTGCTGCTGGGCTGAAGGACCAGGACCAGGACCAAGCTGCTGCTGGGCTGAAGGACGAGGACCAGGCTACTGCTGGGCTGAAGGACAGGCTGCTGCTGGGCTGAAGGACGAGGACCAGGCTGCTGCTGGGCTGTAGGACGAGGACCAGGACCAGGCTGCTGCTGGGCTGCAGGACGAGGACCAGGACCAGGCTAACAAAAGGTTACAAAAGACTTTCTGCTCATTGTTTTCTGGGAGACACAATGATATGAACAACTCTTTGTGAGATCACACATCTCAGCTGCAGATCTCACAAAATAATGTCCATTTAGTTTTCACTGACCTCACTTGACAGTTGTTCGACCTTGGTGTCACAAAATGTAGCAGAAGCTCCATAATAATAAACACCGAGTCCAGCAGCTGAGTGAATTTGGTCTGCACTCTGTGGAGGAGGAGGGTGATGGTTCAGAGACGCTGTAGAAGGAGAGAACACCTGCCTTTTGATCCAAGAAAACACCAATCCTTGAGGATTGAAGGACATGAATGGCCTTTTTTTCACCGTTGTGTTTGAAATTACAAATCGTTGTACTAATCTCTAGTGCCCAAGACTTGTCATTGTCCCCGAATGCACTTTCCTGTCCTGTTCTGGGAACATCTTTGTATGCGACTGCTACTGAAACTCCTAAACCACTCCACTCCACTTCCCAGTAACAACGATTAGTCAGACCTTTTCCACACAGAACCTGAGACCTAGCCATGAATCTCTCTTTGTGTGTATCATATGAGTGTGGCTCTTTCACTGAGGTTGCCTTCCTGTTATCTTCAGATAATTGTATCTACATGCTCGCTGTGTTTGGATCCAGTTTGAGAAGATATTTGGGGGCTGCATATTGTGAAAATTCAGCTTTGGTCTTTGGGTCTGGCAACAATTTAACATCCACTTCAGTCACTGTCTCTGAGATCTTCATCCATTCCTTATTAAAGCTCTCCAGTACTTTACCTCTGGCCTCTGACAAGCTGCTGTCACATCCTGAAAGTATCGTACAGGACCAATGTTGACTCTGAATGGTTTTTCAGGGTCCCTGAGCTTTGACAGTGAGGGGTAGGCCTGTAGAAACTTGATCTGATCATCTGTTTGAGAGAGTTTCTCCAGCTCAGTGTCTTTCCTCCTCAGATCACTGATGTCCTTCTGCAGCATCTCCTGAATCTCTTTGACCCGACTCACTTCATATTTCTGCTGGGATTTAATCTCTGCCTCACATCAGAGCTTCTTTGCTCAATGAGTTTGACTAACTTAGTACATTCCCTCACTGCTCATCAGCAGAGAGATTGATGGCCTCCACCTCCGGCAGAAGCACCTTCACAATTTTCTCTTCGTACTGGATTCTCTGCTGTATATTTTGCCGACTCCCCCAAGCTTTTTCTGCTTCTTGCTGATTTCATCTGAAGCTAAAACTTTGTCATGGCCTTTATGTTCATCAATGGAGCAGCAAATACAGATACACTGCTGATCGGTGCGGCAGAACAGTTCCATTACCCTATCATGTTGAGAGCAGATGTTCTCCTGAACATTCAACGCTTCAATTAGCTTGGTTTCTGAATGGATCTCCAGAGTGAGGCTGCAGAGAGGACGTCGGGGCTTTCCTCTTTCTCCCTGTAGGACTACATCCCGCATCTCCAGGTCCAGCATCACAGGACAGATCATGCATTTTAGCCATGCCTCATTTTGCTCAATTTGACATTTTTTAGCTCTGTTTTGCAAGGGCAGATTCTGTGAGAACAGCACCATCTACAGGCCTGGCATACAGCGTCTCCAGCGCTTCGAACAGCAATGGCCAGTGGCTGTCTCCTCCTGATTGGTGGAGTTGGCCAATAGCCGTAGCGCCACCGTCCTGACGTCAGGACAGTGTTCAAATCTGGATCAGTTTTATCAGATCCGTTGCAGCCCCTTTTTTAGAGATTTGGGTATGGAGGAAAATAGAGAGGGTGTGTTTTCTGACACTTGGTGAGTTCCCTGGAACACCGGGGACACATATTCATGTATAAAAGACATACAAAAGTGCATTTTGCATGATAGGTCCCCTTTAAGTAATTCTGTGTTCTTCATTTATTGAATGTTCAATACCTGACAAGGTCGGAGATCAGTGGGGGGAACCTCTGAAGTGTGGTCGCTGTGCACAGGAGATTATTGTTGTGAGGACTTTTCCCCTATAAATTGTGTCCCTCACATTTCCTCTTCCCTTTTTGTAAATGTTTCACGTGAGGGATATCTAATGTAAGACTGATTGTTATATCTGTTCTCAGTTACGTTTCCTCTTCCCTTTTTGTAAATGTTCCACGTGAGGAGTCACTGTGAGGGATATCAATCCGTGTATCTACCGTCCAATTGTTTTTCTTTATTAAACAAGTAAACGGAAGAGCGTCTGAGAGACGTTTTTGCTTTTTGCTTTTACCTTACTAAATGGTCTAATGGTCATTGGAGCGAGGGGCGGGGCGGAACTCACGGAAGTGATTTCAAAACAAAAGCACTCGTTTTCTTGGAACGGTGATAATATTATAAACAAGGGAAACAAGGTGAATTTAGCGATCACAACGAAAACGGCCCCGACACACATTGAGCCCAGAAAATGAATGTTATTAAGGGCTGTAAATATAATAAGCCTGTGTCTAAAATGGACAACTTTTACGGTGTACTTTGTGAATAATCCTCTGTCAGAGTCCCCTCCATAGTACATAATGCATGTTTTCTGCTATCTTTGATGAATGATACAAATAAAATGTTGCCATTAATTCTTGATGATATTGATACTGCTGGACTCAGTAGACTACCACAATACAATGAAGTACTTCCAGTGTGTTGTTTAAAAAATCCTCAGTCAATGTCAAGTTTGATGAGGGAAAAAAAAGATTTTTGCCATTAGTTCTTCGTGAGATTGACACTGTTGGACTCAGTACTAGTGAAACTACTCCCACAAGTACTAAGTACTTTACTGTGTACTTTTTGAGTAATCCTCTGTCAATGTCCCCTCCTGAGTAAAAGAATGCATGTTTCTCTGCTATTTTGAATCAGCGTTAAAACACCTTTCTTCATGAGACGTATATTGTTGGACAGAGTATTTTAAGAGGATATGGTGGACATGATATCAGCAATACTTCCAGTCAGTACTCCGGCAGCAGCATTTTTACACCTTGGAAAGTCTTTAGAGAAATATACAACCGGAGAAAATCTGCCACTTCCTTATAGAGCCCCTCCTCCAACACACACGAAGCGCACATGACCAATGAGGGCACGAGATAAGTTTGTGCACAGATGGAAGGCTGACAGGCAGGTAGGCCATCCAGTTATTTTAGCCGGGCCGGCTCAGATGATTGGTCGTGCTTTTTACAGTATACGGCTTCCACAGATGAAATTTTTTATGGATTTTTGTCAAAGCACTTAAGATATTCATTGCTATCGGGATGTTAAGAGCATTCCATGGAATATAACAAAAAGTGTATCTCGAGCCGGTTTCTCAAACTTACCTACCCCACCTTTAAGTTATAGGTTTATTTTGATGTTCTGTTCTCCCTTTGTCTGGTCTTACTTCCTGTTTTGCCCTCCTTTGTCTGATTGTCTCATTGTGTTCACCTGTTGCCCTTGTGTTTCTGCCTCCCCTGCCCAGCTGTGTCTTGTCCTGTGATTACCCTTCTGTGTATTTAGTTTTGTCTTCCTCTGTGCTGCATGTCGGATCGTAGTTTGTCCTGTCACCCTCAATGTTTGTCACGCAGGTTGGTTTTTGTCCTTGTCCTCATGCCACGTGTTTTGGATTTATGGTTTTGTCTTGTTTGCCATGTCAACAGTTTTTAATAATTAAAGCTCGCTTTTGTTTGAAACCCGCCTCTCCTTAAACTGCATCTGGGTCCTGCCTTACCACAAACCTTGACATAATGTCATTGTTAGCTAATGAATGTAGTGATACCAGAAAAATGTACTTAAGTACAGTACTCCGCTACTTCTGACCTCTGCATTTATAACAAATATAGACCTGTTTGAGTATCTGATGGGGTCAAAATAATGTATTTTTGAAACGCTGGTAAATAGACACTACATGAAACCAGGTACCTGCCGTGCAGACTGAGGCTGGAAAAATTAGTCTTTTTTTATTATGGTCCTTGGTCTTGGAATGACCTTCAATCAAGCCTCAAACTGATGGCACTTGTCCCTATAGCCTGTTTTAAATTGAAGTTGTCTGAGGTCCTCACCACCAGCTGCTCTTGCAGTAATAAGTAGTGCACCTTTCTTACTGTCCAAATGTGCACAATGTAGTGACTGCTTTTCGTGTTTTTGTTTTCTTAGTTGTGTTCTCTGTATTTTAATGTCTGTGTTATATGTAATAACGTGTAACGTTGTTGCCTTCTTGGCCAGGTCAGCATTGTAAATGAGATTTTATCTCAATGCTTTTATCTGGTTAAATAAAGGTTGAATAAAATAAAAATAAAATACTATAGGTCAACAAGGAAGAACAAGACAAAAAACGAGGTGCAAAAATAAATAAATTAGTTAAACGGACACAGGTGGTGAAACACACACATACACACATACGTGTTGGACAGGGGAAACAGGCCTTCTGTTTGGCTGGTTTTAGCTTATTTACCATACAGGCAGGGCTTGGTATCAAACCTCAATATTAGTATGAACCGAAGTGTCCATAATATAAAGAAAACGGTCAAATGCCAAAAATATGATCAGACTGTGTTTTGTTGAGACTAGAGTCTAATACTTTAAGTAATGTATAAACTGGGATTTGGCCTATAATGTATCAGAGAAGTATGACAAAATGTCCATCACAACCTCCTAAGAGAATATCTTAAGTCTGACCATAAGTTTTAAGATTTACAATGATATAAAACAAAAAGCTTTGAATCGTCACATTTGAGAAGCGGGAATCAGAGCATTTTAGGGGTTCTGTTTCCTCGGAGGCGTAGTTTTGTTAAGAAAATATCTTATATCCTTAGTTGGTGGTTTTGGTATCTATAACTTTTTAATCCTGCCAAAAGCAAGATATTTTCATTTGGTTGGAATGATGACAATGTGATGGAAAATACCCTTACCCACCCATGACACTAATGGACAACAGAAGGAAAATCTGATGTGAAATATAAAATAATTGATGGTAAACTGGTAAAAACACGCCTCCTTTTGTTGGAGGAGTGACAGAGAATGTGCCTTTGGACTAATGACAGTAACTGTACATACTGTATGCTGTGAATGGGGGTTATTGGGTGGAGAGGATGCGTGGTTGCTGTTAAACATAAACTGAAGCATCTGTAATGCTTCGGATGACATTTTGTTTACCCTGTTTGCTTTGTCCCCTCTCCTGTCTTCTCCAGATGTTTTTGAAGGAGCGTCATACAGGTGTGAATATCATGGTGTGTTTCTCTGCATCTGTGAAATGTAAATAAAAAGACAGAGACTTCACTGTCACTTTCGTTTAGTTATGAAATGTTGTGGTGATATTCTTTTTATCATACTTTTATATCAATGATTAATTTCTAGCTGCTGGTCACACTAAATTGGTGCTCTCCTACATCAGCACACAACAATGTAGAGGCTAATTTACTCATTAGTGTGTGTGGGAGAAAACTCCTTCTGGAGGGAACACAGGGATTTGAGCCTTTGCAGACCACATACACACTACAAGAAAGGGAAAAAAATAGGGCCTTTTCAGTTTTCATTTCATTTCATCCTCAAGTTGCTTATTTTGTCCAAAACTGATCAGCAGCTGCCTTTTTCTCCCAAAGGGGAATCTAGGCATTACCTTATTTATCATCCCAGTGTTATTAGTTTGAATTAAAAACAAAACCGTATAATTGCCATATAAATATGAACGTATGTGTGTTGCCGCATCCGTTTCCTCCCCAGTTTAGTGTCTTTGTTGTGTGGTTGTAACTGTGTGTGTGTGTGTGTGTGTGTGTGTGTGTGTGTGTGTGTGTGTGTGTGTGTGTGTGTGTGTGTGTGTGTGTGTGTGTGTGTGTGTGTGTGTGTGTGTGTGTGTGTGTGGTGTGGTGTGTTGTGTGTGGTGTGGTGTGTGTGTGTGTGTGTGTGTGTGTGTGTGTGTGTGTGTGTGTGTGTGTGTGTGTGTGGGTGTGTGTGTGTGTGTGTTGTGTGTGTGTGTGTGTGTTGCACCACCAGATGTCCCCATTGGCTTACTTTTCCCTTGGTGTCAGGTGGTGTCTGCTGATTTAACTATTTCTATTTTTTCCCCTCAGTTTTTGTCTTGTTCTTTCTTATTGACCTTAGTGTTCGTGTAGTGTCTGTTTACCAGCGTTTGAATACAAGTTATTTTGACCCCATCAGATATTCAGGTCTATATTTGTTATGAATATAATCTTTATTGAACTCATGCCGTGGAACGAAATTTAACATTTTTGGATGACTAAACGTGTAGCCTATTAAGAAGAAAGAAACAGAGACATCAAATAAATCAGAAATTGTTTTATTCATTCTTTAAAAAACAATTGACTCATTAACAGTTATCGACAGAATCTAATCATCAAATCTAGTTTTAAAGTTCATGTTCAATCTTCCCTTTTACATTACATTTCTACATTTCAAAACACAATCAGTCAATGTTCTAACTAATGATTAGTAACATACATTTTATCTGCATTACAAAGTGACAGCAATTAAACAAACATGATCAAATATGAAATTATTACAAAGAGAAGACCTGTAGTGCATTGTTAATATGAGATTATATGACAACAACAATATTAATATCTAACATAGCACATACACCCAAATAGATGTTTTTTACACTGGGGACATGTCCACACCTGTTTTAAGATGGAGGATTTTCCCTTTTCAAAAGCACAACTTGCACCAAGACAATTTTGCTAACAAATGAGAAGATGCAATAATATGTAAATATAGAATAAACTAAATATTGTATGTCAGAGGTTGTCCCTCACGTGACAAACAGGCAAAAGGTTTTATATATTTTTGGATTATCGACTGTGTTCTAGAATTCTAACTCGACATGCAGCACAAGCATTTCACCAATCTTAATATTATGCAGGCTAGGGGAAGGCGGTGGTAAAATAACACCTTTTAGAGTACACTGCCACCCTCAGCTAGCAGCTATTAGCCACTTGCTAACACACTGCAATCATCTACAACATCATCTAAAACTCCCCTTACATTGCTTACATAACTTACGTAAACTCCCACATGTTAAAGACTGTATATATGTTTTATTTATCTGAGCCCCTATGTCCCTATACCCAAAATAAATATTGAAAAAAAGGCACACAAAAAAAAACCTAACAAAAGGTTACAAAAGATATTCTGTTCAATGTTTTCTGGGAGACACAATGATATGAACAACTCTTTGTGAGATCACACATCTCAGCTGCAGATCTCACAAAATAATGTCCATTTAGTTTTCACTGACCTCACTTGACAGTGGTTCGACCTTGATGTCACACAATGTAGCCGAAGATCCATAATAATCAACACCGAGTCCAGCATAGAGTGGCTGAGTGAATTTGGTCTGCACTCTGTGGAGGAGGGTGATGGTTTCAGAGACGCTGTAGAAGAGAACACCTGCCTTTTGATCCAAGAAAACACCAATCCTTGAGGATTGAGGGACAGGAACATGAATAGACCTTTTTTACCGTTGTGTTGAAATTACAAATCGTTTACTAAACTCTAGTGCCCAAGACTTGTCATTGTCCCGAATGCACTTTCCTTTCCTGTTCTGGGAACATCTTCGTATGCGACTGCTAATGAAACTCCAAACCACTCTCTCCACTTCCCAGTAACAACGATTAGTCAGAACTTTTCCACACAGAACCTGAGACTTTTCCATGAATCTCTCGTGTGGATCATATGACAGTGGCTTTTTCACTAAGGTTGCCTTCCTGTTATCTTCAGATAATTGTATCTGCATGCTCGCTGTGTTTGGATCCAGTTTGAGAAGATTTTTGGGGCCTGTATATTGTGAAATCAGCTTTGGTCTGGGGTCTGGCATCAATCTAACATACACTTCAGGCACTTTCTCTGAGATCTTCATCCATTCCTTATTAAAGCTCTCCAGTACTTTACCTCTGGCCTCTGACACAGCTGCAGTCACATCCTCAAAGTATCGTACAGGACCCTTGTTGACTCTGGATGGTTTTTCAGGGTCCTGAGATTTGACAGTGAGGGGTAGGCCTGTAGAAACTTGATCTGATCATCTGTTTGTGAGAGTTTCTCCAGCTCAGTGTTTTTCCCCTTCAGATCACTGATGTCCTTCTGCAGCATCTCCTGATCTCTTTGACCCGACTCACTTCATATTCTGCCGGGATATAATCTTCTGCTTCACATCAGAGCTTCTTTGCTCAATGAGTTTGACTAACTCAGTACATTCCCTCACTGCTTTATCAGCAGAGAGATTGATTTTCTCCACCTCCGGCAGAAGCTCCTTCACAACTTTCTCTTCGTTCTGGATTCTCTGCTGAATTGTTTTCAGACTCACCCCGAGCTCTTTCTGCTTCTTGCTCATCTCTGCTGCAGCTGAAACTATGTCGTGGCTTTATGTTCATCATTGAGGCAGAGACTACAGATAACCTTCTTATCAGTGCGGCAGAAGATTTCCATTACCTTATCATGTTGAGAGCAGATGTTCTCCTGAAGTTTCGAAGCTTCAATTAGCTTGTGTTTCTTGAATGGAACTTCATAGTGAGGCTGGAGTGCTGCAGAAGAGACCCGGCACTGCAGACAGGACTTCAGAGCTTTCCTCTTTCTCCCAGTGCAGACCTCACATACCACATCTCCAGGTCCATCATCACGGGCATCAGATGGACCAGCTTGGGGTTCTGTCATCTTCTTCTTTTTCAGTTCTTCCACTAAATCTGCCAAAATGACGTTTTTTTACCAGGGCAGGCCTGGTTAAAGGTCTTGCACTGAGGACAGCTGTATATTTTCTTCTGCTCCACTCTATCCCAACGTCTACTAATACAGCTCAATAGCGGTGTCCACAGGCAATAGTCACCGGATCCTTCATCAGATCCTTGCAGATGAAACAGCACAGTCCCGACCGAGCTGATGTCCTTGCTGCGCATGTCACCTCTCACTGCCTCTGAATATCGAGCATGAGATTAATAATATACCAAGTGGGAGTGGTTTCCAAGTGCTTTATTCCAGAGAGAGGTGTTTGTCTTCCCATTACATTGTTATTACATGACTCATCAAACCACATTATTGACACAATCTGCAAAGTTTCCTTCAACAGTTCTCTTCTACCTCTCACTTATTGTTCATGGTTTATGTACTGAATACATATTGATAATTGAATCTGTTACAACTTTTATTATTTATGTAATTTGTGTCAGCTCTAGCTGCAGTGTGAGTCTCTCTATAAAGGGCCACACCCAAGGTTCTTTCACATGCCTATGTTTGATACTTTGTTCTTACTTTGATTATAATTATAAAAGTATTTTTAAAATATATTTATTTTGTGTGAAAAAATGTGCTGTAGTTAAAGTAATTACAGGTGAAGAAAATACAGACATCTAGACAAAGAAGGTTTTTGACAACGCCAAACTACTAGGGGAGATTGAAGCAAACTGAATAATATAACATGGGTTTGGACACTTTAGTTAGTGTGTGTGTGTGTGTGTGTGTGTGTGTGTGTGTGTGTGTGTGTGTGTGTGTGTGTGTGTGTGTGTGTGTGTGTGTGTGTGTGTGTGTGTGTGTGTGTGTGTGTGTGTGTGTGTGTGTGTGTGTGTGTGTGTGGATGCATGGATATAAAGATTAATAAATGAATGATTTTTTTTTTCTCGTCTGTTTTTGTTTTGTGGGTTTTATTATGATTTGTTGTTTTGTCCTTAATGTTTTGGTATTGTCTCACCTTGTAACTTCTGAAAATAAAAGATGCAAAAATGTGAAAAGACACAAGTGGAGAGATCAGTGAGTGAATTTAATTAGAGAAGAAGACATTCCTGTTGAAATGGTCTGCTGAACATCAATGCTGTGATCAATGGGGATGTTAAGTTTGGCTGCTTTGACGAAGCCTCTCACATTATGATATAGATAAACTCAATCTGATTAAATGTCTTATATTATAAAATCTTCACTATACCTATCAACAGGAGACACATGTTGAGATTGTCAGAATGATGGTGAAAGCCCCAAAGTGGTTCAATCAAATGCAATATTTTCTAACCTAACATTTTAAATGCATTATATATGATATTTCTTCATACTTTGCATTATAAAGTTAAACTGTTGTGCACGCTGAAAAATGAAAAAGACTTATGATTGATGTTCTTATTAATTATGCTTTTAAGTTTCATTATAACACAAAGCCTTGACTCAATGGAAAAGTACTTCAGGCTTTAAGTTTCGTTCAGCAGAAATCACCAGACCAAATGGAATTTATAGAATCCAACCTAACAGGAAGCTAGAGCCACACACACACCCACTCACCGTATAGGGCCACACTTCATATACACTGTAAGAAACGTACCGTGAAATTCACAGTATTTAACTGGCAACAATTGACAAGTTACTTACTGTTTACAGTAAGTAACTTGTCAATTGTTGCCAGTTAAATACTGTAAAATGAATTACAGTAAGTAACTTGTCAATTGCTGCCAGTTAAATACTGTAAAGGTAATCACAGTATTTACAAGTTTTTATTTACAGTAACAGTGTAACATGAAACACAGTAACTTCCAAGTACTGTATTTGTGTTTACGGTAATAGTGTTTCAACTGTAAAATGAAACACAGTAATATGTAATTACTTTATTTTGTGTTACAGCAGTAGTGTTATAGCTGTAAAATGAAACACAGTAACTTCCAAGTACTGTATTTGTGTTTACGGTAATAGTGTTTCAACTGTAAAATAGAAACTTTAATGCTATAGTTTTAAGTTGTAACTGTAAAACAATTTACTCATTAGTGTGTGTGTGTGGGAGAAAAACTCCTTCTGGAGGGAACACAGTGATTTGAGCCTTTGCAGACCACAACTTTTTTATACCACATTCTCCCAAATGGGAATCTAGGCATTACCTTATTTATCAACCCACCAGTGTTCTTTTTTAAATAAAAAGCAAAACTGTATAATTGCCATATAGATATGAACATATGCGTGGTGTTGCCGCATCCATTTCCTCCCAGTTTAGTGTCTTAGTTGTGTGGTTAATAACAGTGTGTACTGTGTGTGTGTGTGTGTGTGTGTGTTTGTTTGTGTGTGTGTGTGTGTGTGTGTGTGTGTGTGTGTGTGTGTGTGTTGTGTGTGTGTGTGTGTGTATTGAGTTATATATGTACAGTTTATATATAAAACACCATAATAACAACACAATGATAATAACAATAATAATAACTACAACAACAATGTCAGATTGTATGCATGATCCTGGATGCATGGATATATATTTTTTTCTCGTCTGTTTTTGTTTTGTGGGTTTTATTATTTTGTGGTTTTGTCCTTAATGTATGGTATTGTCTCACCTTGTAACTTCTGAAAATAAAAGATACAAAAAATGTGAAAAGACACAAGTGGAGAGATCAGTGAGTGAATTGAATTAGAGAAGAAGAACATTCCTGTTGAAATGGTCTGCTGAACATCAATGCTGTGATCATGGTGATGTTAAGTTTGGCTGCTTTGACGAAGCCTCTCACATTATGATATAGATAAACTCAATCTGATTAAATGTCTTATATTATAAAATCTTCACTATACCTATCAACAGGAGACACATGTTGAGATTGTCAGAATGATGGTGAAAGCCCCAAAGTTGTTAAATCAAATGCAATATTTTCTAACCTAACATTTTAAATGCATTGTAAAATATGTCTTCTTCATACTTTGCATTATAAAGTTAAACTGTTGTGCAGGCTGAAAAATGAAAAAGGCTTATGATTGGTGTTCTTTATTATTAATTGTGCTTTTAAGTTTCGTTTTAAGAGAAAGCCTTGACTTAATGAAAAAGTACTGCAGGCTTTTGTTTCAGCAGAAATCACCAGACCAGGTGGAATTTATAGAATCCAACCTAACACGAAGCGAGAGCCACACACACACCCACTTACCGTAGGTAGGGCCACACTTCATATACAGACACATGAATCCAATGGGATCGAGGAAACCTGAAACCAATCCTAAAGCCTGTTGTAAATGATTGTATTGTTGGTTACAGGGTCATTGTACTCTTAATGCTGGCAAACTGTCAAACTAGGATGGCTTATAGAATAGAATCGTTATTGGGTACACATAGATTTTTCTACTGACAAGTGAAAATGATGCTGTGAAAAAGGCCTATTTATCACGTCTTTGACTTCATCATTCTGGCCACAACTGATCAGATGTGGCCGTTTTCTCCTAAAGAAAAGGTAGTTGTGTCACTATCTGACAAGTTGGTTCTAATTTCCCTAATTTGTCAAATTGTTGAGTTTTTTCACCTTAGTTTTCTTAGTTTTTAGTCTCGTTTCTGCTTTTAACCTTTTTTGTTGGTATACTTTTGTACAACAGTATGACCGACCTGATGTGTGAAGTCCACTGATGAACGGTTGTCGAAGGAATGAAGGACGGACATACAGACAGAGACTCCTTTTTCATTGTTGTTAGCTTAGCTGATGTGATAGGAAAAGTCGTGGGGTCAATAATATAAACAGGTTTGCACAGAGCAGCTTTTTCAGAAACAAACTTAATGGTCAGCAAACCGAAGTATTTTTTAATCTTCAGAACAATAATTTATAAGAAAGTGCTTACTGTTACTAAGCAGAGTGTTAATTGACTCCCTGTCTGCTTGAGTCTGGTGCTTTAACCTGGCTGAGGGGACGCCCCGGTCCTTGTGTGCTGGTTTTGGTGCGTCCTGTGGGGTTGGGCAAGGGGGTGATCGGGGGCAGCCGGGCCTGGGCTGGGGGCAGGACGTGGCCTCCTTTACGGGACAGGAGGCCGATCTCTCTGCGGAGCGCCTCAGCCTGCTGTGATTGTGTCTTCACCAGCTGCTGGAGCCTCTGGATCTCCACCTGGTCAACCTCTCCTGTAGTCCTGGGACTTGTTGCCCTGGATACGCACAAACACATTTTATCACCACTTTGTGATTTTTTGAAGCGTAAATGTAATCGACGAAGAATAAAAGCTAATATTTGGCCATAAATAAATGATATCACATGGCAGCACATCACCACGCCTAGCTAAAGGCGGACGTGTCAGTGTGATGACGTTAAGGCTTTTATTGTCATTTGTACATAGCTACAGTGTAGTTATGACAGTACAATTCTTCACCAGTCCACACCTCCTGTAGCCCTGGGACTTGTTGTTCTGGATAGGCACAAACACATTCCTAAGGTATGAGTGGTGCAGTAATGATGTATTTTTGTATGCCAAACCAGAAGTTACCATCGAGAGAACTCCTTAACAAAAAGCAATGGGATTACCCTATTGGATTTCGGTACATCACAGCAAATAATCTTCAAATATAATATCCAAATATCACCACTTTGTGATTTTTGAAGCGTAAATACAATCGACAGAAGTAAAAGCTAATGTTTGGCAATAAACCTACAATACCTAGTGTGATGACGTTAAGGAGTCTAATTTAGTCAACCGCTTTTTAATTGAGGTAAAACAATAACCTATTACATGTAATTACTTTGACCTATTACTTAATAGCCTAAAAGCTGTTTGCCAGCCGCCCTTAAACAACAAATGAAGAAGAAGAAGAAAACACAACAAAACGAACAAGGACAGTATCTGCCACAAGGACAGATACTGGAAAACATTCCTGCCCACTGCAATAACACTGTACAACAAATCACCTCTGGCTGGAAGAGAACTCTCTGCTCCATAGTTTCTCTGAAATAAAACCACGTTGTACATTTTACTCATACATAATCTGTTTCATATTTAATACTCCATATTCATATATTTTGAATATATATATATCTGCATGTATATTTTCTATTTCGACATGTATATTTTATATTTTATTTTATTTTATTTCTATTCTTGTATATTTTGTAGTTTTGTTTTATTGTAAAATGCCTTTTATGCTGCTGTAACAAAAACAATTTCCCAATTTGGGATCAATAAAGTACTATCTATCTATCTATCTATCTATCTATCTATCTAAAAGAAGAAGAAAAGTTAGTTTGCGAGCTCGATAACACACAGGAGCCAGAAACCACCTGCTTCTTTTAAATCAGTTTAAAAGAAGCAGTGCGAGTGGTGGATCGGACGAAGACGGTGTGCCGGCGTTGTTCGACAGCGGTGCGGTATGCTAATTGTAACACACGCCAAACATGCTAAATCATATCAGAAGGCATCACCCAGATGTGCCAATCACCGGAGCCCAGCAAAAGACAACAGCAGTTCAACAGCTTATCTCTGCTGTTTTTAAGAAGCCAATAGACATGAAAGCCGAGAGACCAAAAGAATGCATATGCATATGTTTTTCAACGGCTATGCGCCCTTATGCAATAGTAGAGGACCCCGGCTTTTAGTGATTGAAACACTTTCTTATTATTTTTTTGTAATATTTTCAAGACATTCTTTTAGTTTTACAGCTTATTGAACCTTTTTGTTTGACATCAGCCATTATAGATGATATGGCCATCTGAGTGTGTGTGGTACTGTTTGTGGTTTGTTTTTTAAAGTTAATTATTCAAAATGTTAAAGTTCCTTATTTTTAAACTGAAACTACACTACTGCTCAAAATAAATAAAAAACAACCTGGAATTATGCATTTGGGACTTTTCTTTTCTTTTTCTTGTTGTACCGAACCGTGACCCCCAAACCGAGGTACGTACCGAACCGTGAATTCTGTGAACCGTTACACCCTACCGATATTACATCATATCGGACGCAAATCTCGATCAGCTCCGTTGTTCCCCCGTTTTTAGAGATTTGGGTACGGAGGAAAAGAGAGGGTTTATTTTCTGACGCTGCGTGAGTTCCCGACACCCCGGGACACATATTTATGTATAAAAGACATCAAAAAGTGCATTTTGCATGATAGGTCCCCTTTAATATAACATCTAATAGATCACATGACTATGTGTAATGTCTGTCGCCCTCTGCAGATTAGAAAGGGAAATACAATTCTGTTGTTACAGAATGTGTCTCTCTGAATCAGCTTGAAATAAAGCTCATTGAAAGGGAAGAATTAATACTCCTATACGACAGTGGGGATCCAAGCTTTGTTTGATAATATATAAAGATAATTGAGTGCACAGAAATTACCATTTTCCTCTGGCTAGCGTTGATTTTCACCTCCATCAAACGGTCACACGCCTCTTCTACCTTGGCCTAAACAAACACACACACAAAAATACAGATATCTCACAAGGTGCTCAAACGTATTACACACACACACACACACACACACACACACACACACACACACAGGTCAGCGTACATCCCACTGTTTGATTTCCTTGGCGTATGCAGCTTCTCGGAGGAGTTTCTCCTGCTTGAGCTCCTCCAGCCTCCTGTTCCCTGACAGCGTCTGCAGAGCCTCCAGGTCCACCTCCCTCCCAAACTTCATCATCATCAGTTCGTGGCACTGCTTCTCCAGAACTGCACCAACACACACATCAGTATCTAGTAAGTACATTTACCTAAGTACAATAAATGGTTATTCCACTACAATTTGAAAGCCAATATTGAACACTACAAAATGTATTTGACAGTTCCAGTTACTTTACGGATTCAGATCAATAGCCACTATAAAATATAAATAAACATATTAAAATATAATTATATGTTAGCAGCAGTAAGTAAAGTAATTAAATTAGCTCCACCTTGACCAGCTGTAATAGACACACTAATGCATCAACAATCACCAAACCAGTAATTTAATATGATTCTGAAAAGTGCCACTACACATGATGAGTACTTGGCTTTAAGCAATTTTGTGTCAGCTGAATTCAATGGCTTCTTGCACTAATGTACATTTCTCAACGATATTGAAGTGACTGTTCATTTTAATATATTGATTATATTATATTTTTATACACATTTTTATATATATTTTGTTTTTATTTGGGATTGTGGGAAACGGTATTTCGATCTCTGTCTGTACACACAAACTGAAAGATTGACAATAAAGTTGACTTTGATGTCTTAAGTGCATTTTACAACTTTGAGGACATGAGGATTTAAATAAGAGCATAATGTAAGTCAATGGGAAAGGGTCTTTTGGACCCATTGATGTAACGGACTGACCAGAAGTTGTAGTACCGTGGTTTGGCAACTAAGACAATTAGCTTCAACGCCTGGCGATCTTCCTGTACGTTTGGTCTTACCCTCGATTTTGACTTTCATGTCCTTGCGGTCATGAGTGAGCCCGACGTACTGCTTGCGTGCATCAATGTACAGATCCTTCTGCTGGCTCTTCTCCTCCTGCAGCTGCTTGATGCGATCCTGCAGACGGGTCAGCTCCGTCATGTCCAGCACCAACACCGGGCTCTGGTCCGACGGCACTGAGCCGTTAACAACAACATAATCTGGTGCAGGGTTGGAGAAGGTGGAAGGAAGAGAGGAGGAAATGCAGGAGATGAGAAATTGTAAGGAAGTCAAAATTCCCAACTAACAGATAAACTTTAAACCCGTGTTTCAAAAAAGGGCCTATCAAAAGACACAGGCAGAGTTTTAGCATGAAAGTCCAGGTTTGTCCATTTTCAGTCAGTTGATGAAAAACGTTTTTATTTATTATTTATGTTTTTGTGTAAATGTTTGTGTTTTTTCTGTATTTTTCTGTATATTTTCGGTGTGGGTCTTTGTTTTGTATCACTTATGACTTAAAATAAAAATAATATTGAACATGAAAAATGAATTGCACTTCTGTTTGTTAGCACTCATATCAAAACAAATATCTAATTTTAATTTTCACGTATGAAATGTGCATATCTGAGGATTTAAAATAGAACTTTCATTTTCATAGTATTTATATCAATTAATCATGTGACTAATTTCTAACCAATTGGCATCTTTTACTTTTTTGGTCCAAACAATTAATCTTTTAATCAAGAAAATAACCAATATATATATCTCAGTTATGAATATAAACTGTTGCGGCCTTAGATTGTAAATGGATTTAAAATGTGCTTTCAAGTCTGATGACTAGAACCTGTGTTATCTTCACTCTGTTGTTGTGTGTACCTGGTGCAGTCTGAGAGGAACCACCACATCCAGCTCGTTTATTTTCTGCTGTTTCTCCCTGTTGACTAACTCCAAGTCGTCCTCTGCTGCCTTCTGACTGCTCTTCACCGATTTGTCCTGCAGAGACAAACACAATGTAACACTATTACAGATTAAAACTGTTGGTGAGGAGATCCATGTTCATATTGTGGCCCAACCTTATACTTCCTGATCTCTAACAACACACAGCAGGGTATGAGAGCACATGGTGATAAGGGAACATGTGAGATGAGACAGAAAGACAGAGAAAATAGTTTGACCTTCTTGACGAGCATGATGCACTCCTTTCTCAGAATCTCAGCACTTTTCTTCTCCTCCACCAGCAGCTCCTCGAGGTCCATCCGACGCTCACGCAGCTGCAGAGTGTTCCCAAACAGCGCCGGCACACAGCCTGAGACACACACAGATTCTTACTTATAGTTAAGCTCAAATTAAACTTGAATCACACTGAAGCACCGCCTCATATCCACTCTGTCTATTCAGCTTAAGTAGGGTTCAGACGTATGGCCTAATATAACATGTACTGTGTTATTGGTTTGGGTATAATAAGCCTGAAATTAGCGTAACTAAACTTTTAACTATAGGAAACACTCACATTCAATTATCTAGCTCGCTATCATGTTAGCAAGCTAGATATTTATCCTATATTTATGCTGGAGTTCATAATTTATGATTATTATCTATTTGACAGACCTTTCTAGGTTAGACATTTTTTACCATCACCACACTGACCTGGAGGGCAAACATCGTCCAGAGCAGCTCCTCCTTCATCTGAGCCTTCACGAGCGTCATGTTACCATGCTGTTACCATGCTGTTACCATGCCACGCAACCTCTCATTCCCCTGATAGGTGGAGAGTTGCCCATATAGGCGGAGCACCCCGTTTCTGACGTCAGAACTATTTAAAATCTGTATCAGTCTGTATCAGATCCGTTGCAGCCCCGTTTTTAGAGATTTGGGTATGGAGGAAAAGAGAGAGGGTTGTGTTTTCTGACACTTGGTGAGTTCCCTGACACACCGGGGACACATAGTCATGTATAAAAGACGTACAAAAGTGCATTTTGCATGATAGGTCCCCTTTAAGTAATTTCCTTATTTTTGCACCTCCTTTTTTGTCTCGTTCTTTCTTATTGACCTTTAGTGTTCTTGTAGTGTCTGTTTACCAGCGTTTAATACAGTGTTAATTTTTGGCAGCTGTTTTTGATTTAGTCTTAGTCTTAGTCTTTAGACGAAAATGGTAATTAGTTTTAGTCACATTTTAGTCATTTCTATCCTTCATAGTTTTAGTCTAGTTTTAGTCGACGAAAACTCAAAACGTGTTAGTCTAGTTTTAGTCGACGAAAACTCAAAACGTTTTAGTCTACTTTTAGTCGATGAAAAATTACATTTTAGTCAACTTTTAGTCAAAATGTTTTCTCTCTTTAAACCAATTCAGTTAGGCAAATACAGGTTCTGAAATTGTAATCAAGGTGACAGCATCAAGTGTTGAAATTCGTAAAGCAACATTTCACTCTCTTAACACTTTACTTGTGTAATATCTAGGGATGGGTATCATTAAGGTTTTCTACGGTACTGCTAGTCTTATCAATACTGCTTATCGATCCGGTACTTTAACGGTATTCTTGTATTTACTTTTTAAAGGAAAAAACTAACAAATTGTTAACCGAATTAATTGCTTTATTTAAAATGTGAAATAAATTAAATATATAATTATGTTAAAATATTGTACTGTACTTGAGTAAAATGTTGAGGTACTTGTACTTTACTGGAGTATTTAAATGTTTTGCTACTGTGTACTTCTACTCCACTACAGTTCATAGTTAAATGGTGTACTTCTACTCCACTACATGTATTTAATACCTTTAGTTACTTTACAGATGTGGATGAATGATGTGAAATATAATCAAGTGTTAACTCAGACTTTAGTAAATTCACAAGCTACCCTGCAGTATACAGATATATAATATATCATTCAAACTAGCTGCACCTTTACCAGCTTTGAGAACACTTTAATGATCAATCATTATAAAACATATCATATATATTATTCTGAAATGGAACAATCTGCACAATCACTACTTGTACTGTCGCTACTTTAAATATATTTTGATGATCATACTTTGACTTGAGGAACTCTTCCTACACTATGGTATTTTTTTACTTAGCTACAAGATCTGAGTACTTCTCCCACCTCTGCGCACCTGATGTGATAACGTTACTCGTAATTGGGGCAACAGAGCTACGAGTTAAGGAAGTCAAAATTGTGCATTTCTCACTGAATATGACGCCTTTTGGCCGGCTGTTTGGACAGACTACTCTACTCGTGTCAACGCGCTAACGCGAAAACATGGCAAACGAGCTTTGTCCACATCGAGCCTTGTAGTGTCTCTATACTTCTGAACGCTCCGTCCCCGGCAGATCTCTGTGTGCCGCTGCAGCGTGTCTGTTAGGCCCCGCCCCCCGCACACACAGAGAGAGACAGGGAGATCGCGCTTCTGGAGTGAAGAGAGCGGAAATAATGATATTGCAAGTTAGAAATGTAAGATGCATTTTGACAGACAAGACGGGCAATTGGGGGAAAATATGCTGCATTTTGAATGTCCGATAGTCCACCATTAACACCTTAGTCCCGTCTCGTCTCGTCAACGAAAACTAAATATACATTTCGTCAAATTTTCGTTATCAAGAATCTATTTTTAGCTCGTTATCGTCTCGTCTTATGTAAAAAAGGTCGTTGACGAACATTTTTCGTCATAGTTTTCGTTGACGAAATTAACACTGGTTTAATACTCAAACAGGTTTATATTTGTTATAAATGCAGAGGTGGGAAGTAGTGGAGTACAAATAATTAGTTACTGTACTTAAGTACATTGTTCTGGTATCAGTACTTTACTCCACTACTTATTTTTCTGACGACTTTTTACTTTTTACTTCTTACATTTTGAACACAAATACCTGTACTTTCTACTTCTTACATTTTGAAAACAGGCTGGTTACTTTAGTTTGAATGTGTGTTTGGTGGCGTGATCATTATTATTTAGAATCATTGCGTGCCTATTGATTTTAACACGATCCGTGTATCATCTTTTGCCATCTCTGTATAAATGTAATCTTTATTGAACTCATGCCGTGGGCCGACATTTAACAATTTTGGACGACTAAACGTGTAGCCTATTAAGAAGAAGAAACAGAGACATCAAATAAATCAGAAAAAACTTTATTTATTTTTAAAAAACAATTGACTCATTAACAGTTATCTACAATCTAATCAGCAAATCTAGTTTTAAAGTTCATGTTCAATCTTCCCTTTTACATTACATTTCTACATTTCAAACACAATCAAGTCAATGTTCTAATTAATGATTAGTAACATACATTGTTTCTGCATTACAAAGTGACAGCAATACAACACACATGATCAAATATGAAATGATTACAAAGAGAAGACTTGTAGTGCAGTGTCAATATCAGATTATAGGACAACAACAATATTAATATCTAACAAAGCACTACACACACCCATATAGATGTTTTTTACTCTGGGGACATGTCCACATCTATTTTCAGACGGCTGATTTTCCCTATTCAAAACACAACTTATGAAACCTGTTCAAGAAGACAATTTGACTAACAAATGAGAAGATACAATTATATGTAAATATATAATAAACAAGATACTGTATGTCTGAAGTTGTCCCTCACGTGACAAACAGGCAAAGTTTTATATATTTTTTGATTATCGACTGTGTTAAAGAATGATGAACACAACCATTTCACCCATCTTAATATTATGCAGGCTAGGGGAAGGCGGTGGTAAAATAACAACTTTTAAACTATAGTACTCTCTCAGTACTTGGTCCATTCTGGGAGTTGAACCGGTGACCCTCCAGCTCCTTTGTTAAGCCCCTACAGACTGAGACACTGCGACCCTTAGCTAGCAGCTAGGTTACCCGCTTGCTAACACGCTGCAATCATCTACTCAAACTCCCCTTACATTGCTTACATAACTTACGTAAAATCCCATATGTTAAAGACTGTATATATGTTTTATTTATCTGAGCCCCTATGTCCCTACCCAAAATAAATATTGAAAAGAAGGCACACACATAAAAAAACAACAAAAGGTTACAAAGATATTCTGCTCATTGGGAGACACAATGATATGAACAACTCTACGATCCAAACACCTTCAGTTTTGTTGTGGTTTAATTTTGCTCCTGATGCCAATTCATATAGGTTTAGGTGGTTTGTTAAAACATCCATTTCTAGTTGTTTTTTTATTATAACAGTGACATCATCTGCATAGGCGATGGCAGTTATTTTGGGCGCATGGCCAACTGGTGTTCCTGTTATTAACTTGTCATTGTTTATTAGTTTAATTAATGGACTTATGGCTAGCACATACAGAGCTGCACTTAACCCCTCTTTCAACATTAAATGCACTGGTTAACACACGGTTTACATTTATACAGACACAAGATTTAAAATACAGACACTTAAAGGTAGGGTAGGTAATTTTGGAGAAACCAGCTCGAGTGCGCTAGAATTTGAAATAAACAACCGGAAAAAATCTGCTACTTCCTTACAGAGCCCCTCCTCCAACACACACGAACGCGCACATGACCAATGAGGGCACGAGATAAGTTTGTGCACAGATGGAAGGCTGACAGGCAGGTAGGCCATCCAGTTATTTTAGCCGGGCCGGCTCAGATGATTGGTCGTACTTTTTACAGCGCCACGGCTTCCACAGATTAAAAAAAATTATGTATTTATTGTCAAAGCATTTAATATATTCATTGCTTTCGAGATGTTAAGAGCATTCCATGGAATATAACAAAAAGTGTTTCTGAAATAAATTACATACCCCACCTTTAATCATGTTTATGAAGGCTTCAGGAAATCCGTAGGCCTTCATCACCGACCATAAGTAATCTCTGGATAAATAGTCGAAGGCTTTTTTTTATCAAGTCCAATAATAAAAAAAACTTTTTCTTCTTTTGGTTTATTTATGATTTCTCTTAAAATTGATAAATTGTCCCACATAAGGCGAACTTTTATAGCACATGTTTGCTCTTTATCCATTATTTTATCTAGTATGTCTGTTAATCTATTAATTATTATTTTTGCTAGTATCTTATAATCAGTATTCATTATAGTTAAATGTCTGTAATTATCTATATCAGTTTCATCATTTTATATAGTAAAGTCAAGACACCTTCATAAAATGAGTCCCCCATACAACCACTGTTGAGACCTAATAGTTGATAAAACTCAGTGGGCAGGCCATCAGGACGGGGCAGGCCATCAGGACCGGGGCAGGCCATCAGGACCGGGGCTCTTACCAACATTAAGCTTTTTTACCGCCTGGATCACTTCATCTTTTCAAATTTCACCGAGAATGAAATCAAAGTCTTGGATGTTGTACGGAGAGATTGTTCCCGACAGAGTTTTAACACAGTCTGTTTGAATGTCTATTTTTGTATATGCTTCAGAACATAAATCTCTTATCACTTCTCGTTTCTGTTTTTCATTATACACAATACAACCTTCTTGATTTTTTATACATTTGATGAATTTACTTTGAATTTGCTTTTGGTTAGTTTTAATGGCTTGTGCCAAGTTGCCTCTTTGATCTATTTCAGATTTTGTATGAATATTATATAATAATTCCTGGTTCAATTGATCAATTTCAGTTTTTAATTCCGACATATTTTCTTCAACCGTTTTAGATTGAACTTTAATCTGCTTTAAATTAATATATTGTTTGATTAATGATTCATATTTAGTATTTTTTGCTTTATTTAATTCTCTACATTTAAATAAATTTAAAAAAATGTTTTATCCATAATTTGATGTCAGAGTTTGTTAAACATCTCAATTGTATTATTTTTTGTATTTCCAGCTTTAGTTCTGTTAAAACACAAGTATCTGTGTTCAGTTTCCAGAAGCCTCTAGTGGAAGGGGCTCAAATGGATAATGATGTTTGGGCTAAAAGATAATCCGAAAAGTTATTGAAGATTGTTTTATAGTTGGTTACTGAGAAATGATTAGATACATAAATCCTGTCAATCGGGTTTTGCTTGTTTTGTCATATCTCGTGAAATCCATACCAACGGGATTCAGTGATCGACAGACATCGATTAGGTTTGCATCGTCGTAGATTTCTTTTAACAGTTTTACTTCCGGCCTCAGTTTGAAAACAGCTGTACTACACTTATCTATTTCTTCTGATACTGTGTTAAAATCCCCACCTAATATAATTGTATAACCTACTGTTAAAAGTTCTCTTAGTTTTCTGAATAATTTTAGCTTATTTTGTGCCTCAAGGGCAGTATATACATTGATCAGTCGATATTTTTCATTTTTATAAAAACAATCCACCATGAGCAGCCTTCCTGGGATTATGTCCCTTCTTCTAATAATAGTTATATATTTTTATTTGAAGAAAATGCCAACTCCGGCAGCTCTATTCTCTCCAATCGATATCATACATTTACCTTTACACCACAGTTTACACACATCGTCAACATCACTGATGGTATTCAGTCTAAGTTCCTGCGTAAACAGAACGTCATAATTAGTGTCTAGTAAATATTATGTTCCTATCTCGAAAGTCTTTGGACTGAATACCACGTGCATTCCAGGTAGCTACATTTAAGAAGCTCATATTGGTTTTGAAAATGAACTATGGTGATGTATTTACATTTGCCCGTTTTTCATTTTGGTTCAAGTTTCTGCTTGCAGGTCTCTTTTTTGTTGAGACCTCAAACGGGGCTTGCCCCTGAGCTTCACTTGGGGGGTCTGGATATTCCGGAGTTGGTGAAAAGGACCCCGAGTTACTCTCAGAGAGCGAGTGGAGGGGGGTGCTGACTCGCTGACCAGCTGTAAGGCTGACAGGGCTGGAATCAGAGCTTGGGCTTTCGCTCACACTCTCATAATATTGCTAATTTTCAATCTCACTCTCCGAACTGTACTCGCTCTCTACATCACTGTCAATGGTTAATTTACCCTCACCTGACAGGATGGAGAGTCATCTTCAGGAGTTGAAGGCTGTTGATCATCAGGGAGAGGAGATCCTTGCTGGCAGGACGACAATCAGGCTGCTGATGTTGATCCGAAGGAGGACGAGGACCAGGCTGCTGGCTGAAGGACGAGAACCAGGCTGCTGCTGGGCTGAAGGACGAGGACCAGGACCAGGCTGCTGCTGGGCTGAAGGACCAGGACCAGGCTGCTGCTGGGCTGAAGGACGAGGACCAGGACCAGGCTGCTGCTGGGCTGATGGACGAGGACCAGGCTGCTGCTGGGCTGATGGACGAGGACCAGGCTGCTGCTGGGCTGCTGGATGAGGACCATGCTGCTGATGTTGATCCGAAGGAGGACCAGGCTGCTGCTGGGCTGAAGGACGAGGACCAGGACCAGTGCTGCTGGGCTGAAGGACGAGGACCAGGCTGCTGC
Organism: Trematomus loennbergii; assembly: GCA_012861695.1. NCBI lineage: Eukaryota > Metazoa > Chordata > Actinopteri > Perciformes > Nototheniidae > Trematomus > Trematomus loennbergii. The sequence continues at coordinate 92,046 of JAAOOA010001480.1, forward strand.
TGGGCTGTAGGACGAGGACCAGGACCAGGCTGCTGCTGGGCTGAAGGACGAGGACCAGGCTGCTGCTGGGCTGAAGGACGAGGACCAGGACCAGGCTGCTGCTGGGCTACAGGACGAGGACCAGGACCAGGACCAGGCTAACAAAAGGTTACAAAAGATATTCTGCTCATTGTTTTCTGGGAGACACAATGATATGAACAACTCTATGTGAGATCACACATCTCAGCTGCGGATCTTACAAAATAATGTCCATTTAGTTTTCACTGACCTCACTTGACAGTTGTTCGACCTTGATGTCACAAATGTAGCAGAAGCTTCATTATAATAAACACCGAGTCCAGCAAAGAGCGGCTGAGTGAATGTGGTCTGCACTTTGTGGAGGAGGGTGATGGTTTCAGAGACGCTGTAGAAGGAGAGAACACCTGCCTTTTGATCCAAGAAAACACCAATCCTTGAGGATAGAAGGAGAGGAATTTTTTTTTTTATATGGTTGTGTTTGAAATTGCAATTCGTTGCACTAAACTCTAGTGCCCAAGACTTGTCATTGTCCCCGAATACACTTCCCCCTCCTCTGGGAACATCTCTGTATGCGACTGCTACTGAACCTCCTAAACCACTCCACTCCACTTCCCAGTAATAATGATTAGTCAGACGTTTTCCACACAGAACCTGAGACCTAGCCATGAATCTGTCTACGTGCCTATCATATGATTGTGGCTTATTCACTGAGGTTGCCTTCCTGTTATCTTCAGATAATTGTATCTGCATGCTCGCTGTGTTTGGATCCAGTTTGAGAAGATATTGGGGCTGCATATTGTGAAAGCTCAGCATTGGTCCGGGGATCTGGCAACAATTTAACATCCACTTCAGTCACTGTCTCTGAGATCTTCATCCATTTCTTATTAAAGCTCTCCAGTACTTTACCTCTGGCCTCTGACACAGCTGCAGTCACATCTTCAAAGTATCGTACAGGACCCTTGTTGACTCTGAATGGTTTTTCAGGGTCCCTGAGATTTGACAGTGAGGGGTAGGCCTGTAGAAATTGATCTGATCATCTGTTTGTGAGAGTTTCTCCAGCTCAGTGTCTTTCCTCCTCAGATACTGATGTCCTTCTGCAGCATCTCCTGAATCTCTTTGACCCGACTCACTTCATATTCCTGCCGGGATATAATCTGCTGCGTCACATCAGAGCTTCTTTGCTCAATGAGATTGACTAACTCAGTACAAGTCAACTCGCTGTCCCACACTGCTTTATCAGCAGAGAGATTGATGGCATCCACCTCTTGCTGAAACTGCTTCACATGTTTCTCTATGTCCTGGATTCTCTTCTGGATGTTTTGCCGACTCACCCCGAGCTCTTTCTTCTTCTCGCTGAATTCTGCTGCAGCTGAAACCATGTAGTGTTCTTTATGTTCATCATTGAGGCAGAGACTACAGATAACCTTCTTATCAGTGCGGCAGAAGATTTCCATTACCTTATCATGTTGAGAGCAGATGTTCTCCTGAAGCTTCGAAGCTTCAATTAGCTTGTGTTTCTTGAATGGAACTTCATAGTGAGGCTGGAGGTGCTGCTTACAGAAAGAGACCTGACAATGCAGACAGGCCTTTAGAGCTTTCCTCTTTCTCCCAGTGCAGACCTCACATACCACATCTGCAGGTCCATCATCATGGGCATCAGATGGACCAGCTTGGGGTTCTGTCATCTTCTTCTTTTTCAGTTCTTCCACTAAATCTGCCAAAATGACGTTTTTTTTACCAGGGCAGGCCTTGGTTCAAAGGTATTAATGCAATGAGGACAGCTGTATATTTTAGTCTGCTTCTCTCTATCCCAACGTCTACTAATACAGCTCATACAGTAGCTGTGTCCACAGGCAAGAGTCACCGGATCCTTCATCAGATCCTTGCAGATAAAACAGCACAGTCTCGACCGAGCTGATGTCCTTGCTGCGCCATGTCACCTCTCACTGCCTCTGAATATCGAGCATGAGTCTAACAATATACCAAGTGGGAGTGGTTTCCATAGTGCTTTATTCCAGAGAGAGGTGTTTGTCTTCCTACTACACTCTATAAAGGGCCACACCCAAGGTGCTTTCAGATGCCAATGTTTGATACTTTGTTCTTACTCATTTCTATGAACATTTACCAACTTTGATTATTAATATATATATTAGTATTAGACAAGAAGTGGATGGATCAGTGAGTGAATTGAATTAGAGAAGAAGAACATTTCTGTTGAAATGGTCTGCTTAACATCAATGTTGTGATCATGGTGATGTTAAGTCTGGTTAACGTCAGTGTTGTTCACATTGAGTTTATAAATCGTTTGAAGAACTAAGTTGAACCAATGCTGCTTTGTCGATTTCCTGATATAAGCCTCTCCCATTGTAATACACATTTACTAAATCTGATGAAATGTATTAACTAGTTTTTTATTATAAAATCTTCACTATACCTATCAACAGGAGACACATGTTGAGATTGATCCTCCTTTGTCTGATTGTCTCATTGTGTTCACCTGTTGCCCTTGTGTTTCTGCCTCCCCTGCCCAGCTGTGTCTTGTCCTGTGATTACCCTTCTGTGTATTTAGTTTTGTCTTCCTCTGTGCTGCATGTCGGATCGTAGTTTGTCCTGTCACCCTCAATGTTTGTCACGCAGGTTGGTTTTGTCCTTGTCCTCATGCCACATGTTTTGGATTTATGGTTTTGTCTTGTTTGCCATGTCAACAGCTTTTATTAATTAAAGCTCGCTTTTGTTTGAAACCCGCCTCTCCTTAAACTGCATCTGGGTCCTGCCTTACCCCAAACCTTGACATAATGTCATTGTTAGCTAATGAATGTAGTGATACCAGAAAAATTTACTTAAGTACAGTAACTATTTGTACTCCGCTACTTCTGACCTCTGCATTTATAACAAATATAGACCTGTTTGAGTATCTGATGGGGTCAAAATAATGTATTTTTAAACGCTGGTAAATAGACACTACACGAACACCAGGTACCTGCCGTGCAGACTGAGGCTGGAAAAATTAGTCTTTTTTATTATGGTCCTTGGTCTTGGAATGACCTTCAATCAAGCCTCAAACTGATGGCACTTGTCCCTATAGCCTGTTTTAAATTGAAGTTGTCTGAGGTCCTCACCACCAGCTGCTCTTGCAGTAATAAGTAGTGCACCTTTCTTACTGTCCCAAATGTGCACAATGTAGTGACTGCTTTTCGTGTTTTTGTTTTCTTAGTTGTGTTCTCTGTATTTTAATGTCTGTGTTATATGTAATAACGTGTAACATTGCTGCCTTCTTGGCCAGGTCAGCATTGTAAATGAGATGTTATCTCAATGCTTTTATCTGGTTAAATAAAGGTTGAATAAAATAAAAATAAAATACTATAGGTCAACAAGGAAGAACAAGACAAAAAACTGAGGTGCAAAAATAAATAAATTAGTTAAACGGACACAGGTGGTGAAACACACACACACACACACACACACACACACACACAAACACATACTTGTTAGACAGGGGAAACGGACCTTCTGTTTGGCTGGTTTTAGCTTATTTACCATACAGGCAGGGCTTGGTATCAAGCTCAATATAGTATGAACCGAAGTGTCCATAATATAAAGAAAACGGTCTAATGCCAAAAATATGATCAGACTGTGTTTTGGTGAGACTAGAGCTGGTCTAACTTGTACTTTAATGGCGCGTTTCCACTACAGCGCGCAGCACGGTTTAAGAGGGCTGTGACGTCAGCGGCCCGTTTGTGGTTGCGTTTCCACTTGGCCTAGTACCGGCCGGCGGGTCCTAATTCACAGTTTTTCTGGCCTCATAAAATCGTGGGGCTAGGGCCGAGACAACCGGGCTGAGTTTGTGACGTCAACGCTCTCGGCTGCTGATTGGTCGGAGAGAATCGTCACGGCGCGCGAGATAATCCATTTTTACAAACAGCATTTTTGTTAACAGAGGAGCTACAACAATGGCAAAGAAAAGCACACCATGGTCGGTCGAGGAAGTGACGACGTTCCTCCATTATATTGCAGATGATAAGGTCCAGCGGGTGCTCGACGGGACAACTCGCAATATCAAAGTCTTTCAGGAGGTCTCTACACAGACACTGGACTCTCCAACGGCGTTACTGGAGTCTGCATGGTACGTTTTTGCTAACGCTCTGTTATTTGCTTGAAAGCTTTGTGTCCCTATCTGTTCTAAAGCTCACTTCTAACAAATAAGTCTATTTTATCCTTACATTTATGTTCGACAACCCATGCTTTTATGGAGCCCCGAAGGCTAGCTAGCTAGCTAAGGCAGATAGCATTAGCGAGAGCTATTGTTTGCTAACACCATATGTGCCATTGTTTACGTTCAGTTTGTCTTTTCTATAGTTGTTGTTGCTATTTATAGTATTGTGCTGCAGTAGTTTGTGGAATTTACAAGTCATGTTTCTGTTCTAGATGATTACATTGGGACTAGCGAGGAGGAACAGTTCCGAACAACGTCCTCTGCATCAACAGCACAAACTCCAGCTCGACCACAGACACCAACACGAGCACAGACACCAACGCCGAGTGCCAGCTCGACACCGCTGCGTGTGGTTCTAGGTAAGAAATAGGCTGGAATTGTGACTTTAAAAAAAAAACTTTAGACCATCCATCGTCAGTAAGTAAAATAAGCTGTACCACTGTGTGGGAATGCTCTGTTACAAGTAAAGTAACTAGCTAGTAAGCAGCTAGTATCTAGGGCCAGAACTTTCTTTAATTCATCCTTACTGTTGTTCTGTTTATACATTTTATTCTTATCCTTTTGTGACCTGTACCTGTCCTGTGTTTTTTCATTCTTATTGCTAATTATTATTGCTATAATTATCTTGTCACCCAGGCAAGAGGAACCGAGGAGGAGAGGATCTGGCCCTGCAGGAACGGCAACTGGCCCAGCAGAATCAATGCCATGTCTTATCTTATTGCTTGTTGATAAATAATTGCACCCACCAGCGATCACACAGAAAGATGGCATCATCTAGGCGTCCCTCTGCAGTCAGAAATATCATAAACACCATCGTCCACAAAGCACTGTACAGGGGTTTATGGATTTAAGAGAATACTTATCACAGTGAAACCTTTATCATCTGTTGCAATTAAAGCAAATAAGAGAATAAATACTTGGTTAAATAATACATTTTAACTCTTTAGCAGGACAACTCTGCATACTGTTTGAAATTGAGTTTGCTAGCTTGAGGTCCTCCTCTAAAACATAACATTACATATTTTGTAATGGTATTAAGAATACATGATAAATACATGTAGTAAAAATTACTCAATTGTAATACCCTCGTTGTGCTAGACTCAAACACATTGCTTATATATTTCAAAGAGAAGAGAACAAAAGAAAACACCTATACAAAGAGAGCGGTGCACAGCGCTTAATATTTACTTGCACTATATTTCTGTTGATCTGGGTTATTGTGTTGCACTGTTGGAGGAGCCTGTGACCTAAGATGTTCATTGTCATAACTACACTAGCTATGTTCGTATGACAAAATAAAAAACCTTGAACCTTGAGGCTGTGTCTTTCAGACAAACCATCATAATCATATTATTTTATGCTGTGGATACTTTAGCCTCCATCCATGTTAATTTTTTACACTTGCATTTATGAATATAGTTCTGTTGTGTTTTACACTTTTGTATTTATGTTTATAGGGGCTTAATTTATTATTATGGGGGCAGTACTGGTGCTTGAAATTCAAATATTTACTAAATAGTCAATTCTGATAACATTTTTTTGGTTTAAATAATTTGACAAACACATGTATGTGATTTATGTTCAATACAATACAATGAATATTTAGGTATTACATTATACATTCTAGGTATTCAGGTAGCGCATCAGACCCTCTCGTATGTCCCTGCCCTCCTCTGCACCTTGTGCCACTGCTACCCCTGGTAGACGTAGGTTTTCCTCAGGCATCCTGAAGTTCTCCACCCACTGAGTGTGTGTGAAAGATGGAACAATCACATTCCACCACTCGGTAGCTCGGTCGAGCATCCAAACACATGGTCTAAGGCGGCGACGTAACTTCTGAAATACACGCAACTTCTGAAATACACAAACAAAAGCATACATATTTTAATACGTAAAAGTGGTAGCTACAATTAATTAAATACTTGAAATACTTTGGTCGTATAGGGAGCGTGAGCCTAAACACATTGCTAGTTAGCGAACGTTAGCTTACCAAGTAGCATTGTAGTTAGTAGTAGTGATTCGAGTCGTCCTGTAGTCTCTGCGGCGTAGGAGGACTGCCCGAACTCTCGCGTCAGCTTCTTCTATACCTCGTCTTGCTATAAGTCGCCTCTTTCGAAACAACTCTTGCCTATTTCTTGTGATAATAAACCACACAGCAAGAAACAAGCAAACGATCGCTTTCACATCTCCACATCCTCCATTGTTGTGTCGCATTGAAGATGACGTCACGGCAGTTTTAAGCAGCGTCGCTCCGCCTACACTGCGTTACTATAGATACTACCCCAGTTCCTAAACTGTAATGGAAACGCGCCATAAAGTGAGCTGGTCCTAACGAGGCCAATCGCGGCCAAGCGGGGCCAGCAAGGCCGAGCGAGGCCGTGTAGTGGAAACGCGCCATTAGTAATGTATAAACTGGGATTTGGCCTATAATGTATCAGAGAAGTTTGACAAAAGGTCCATCACAACCTCCTAAAGAATGTCTTAAGTCTGACTATAAGTTTTAAGATTTACAATGATATAAAACAGCAAAGCTTTGAATCGTCACATTTGAGAAGCGGGAATCAGAGCATTTTAGGGGTTCTGTTTCCTAGGAGGCGTAGTTTTGTTAAGAAAATATCTTATATTCCTTAGTTAGGTGGTTTTGGTATCTCTAAACTTTTTTAATCCTGCCAAAAGCAAGATATTTTCATGAGGTTGGAATGATGACAATGTGATGGAAAGACCTTCCCCACCCATGACACTAATGGCCAACTGAAGCAAAATCTGATGTGAAATATAAAATAATTGATGGTAAACTGGTAAAAACACGCCTCCCTTTGTTGGAGGAGTGACAGAGAATGTGCCTTTGGACTCATGACAGTAACTGTACATACTGTATGCCAGGGGTATCTCAAACTTTTTTATTAAAGGTCCAGTTGTGAACTTTATACAAGGTCACTGGTCCGGATCAATGCCAGTAAAGTCCCCCCCCCGACATGTCATTGCAGTTCATTAAAGGGTGTTTCATGTTGTCGTTGCTGTGGACCTTCTTAATCTACCTTCTTAACTTGTATATAGACTCGTACTGCACTATTCCACATCATCACTTTATTTTTATTTTATTTTATAACTATTATTCTTTTGTATTGCTCTTGCTCTTATTGTTATTATGTTATTATGTTGCATTGTTGGAGAAGCCTGTGACATAAGATTTTCAACTACATAATTACTCTGTAGCTATGTCAGATTGACAATAAAGAACCTTGAACCTTGAACCTTTGGGGGACCCCTTCTGGTCCAAGCCCTTGCCTGCCTTGCCTGTCGGTAAACGGCGCCCCTGTATACACACACACATTCAATACATACATACAGTATGGTGGCTTGAACTAGTGGGAGAAATGGCACTGTTTGTCTGTAGTCAATGCTTTGAACCTCGGCAAAAAAGGCATTAGAAGCATTAGAAAGTCAAGGTAAACTTGCGGTTAACTTGCGGTCTGCTATGCGTGTCACGCTCGCACACACAAGTAAATATATATGCACGTGCATTCTCACAACGCGTCAGACACAAGACGCGCGTACATGATGATGTACATTAATTTATCGGAATCAGATTTTTTTTTAAATTTTTTTTTTTATAATAATTATTATTTATTTTTTTATAATGGGACACAGGGTTCGGTCCGGATTGATTTGCAGTTCGGTCTGGATCCGGACCTTGGTCCGGAGTTTGAGAAGCCCTGCTGTATGCTGTGAATGGGGGTTATTGGGTGTAGAGGATGTGAGCGGTTGCTGTTAAACATAAACTGAAGCATCTGTAATGCTTCAGATGACATTTTGTTTACCCTGTTTGCTTTGTCCCCTCTCCTGTCTTCTCCAGATGTTTTTGAAGGAGCATCATACAGGTGTGAATATCATGGTGTGTTTCTCTGCATCTGTGAAATGTAAATAAAAACACAGAGACTTCACTGTCACTTTCGTTTAGTTTGAAATGTTGTGGTGATATTCTTTTTATCATACTTTTATATCAATGATTAATTTTTCTAGCTGCTGGTCATACTAAATTGGTGCTCTCCTACATCAGCACACAACAATGTAGAGGGCTAATTTACTCATTAGTGTGTGTGGGAGAGAAACTCCTTCTGGAGGGAACACAGGGATTTGAGCCTTTGCACACCACACTACAGAAAGGGAAAAAATAGGGCCTTTTCAGTTTTCATTTCATCCTCAAGTTGCTTATTTTGCCAAAACTGATCAGCAACTGCCTTTTTCTCCCAAAGGGGAATCTAGGCATTACCTTATTTATCATCCCGTGTTATTAGTTTGAATTAAAAACAAAACCGTATAATTGCCATATAAATTGAACGTATGTGTGGTGTTGCCGCATCCGTTTCCTCCCAGTTTAGTGTGTGTGTGTGTGTGTGTGTGTGTGTGTGTGTGTGTTGTGTGTGTGTGTGTGTGTGTGTTGTGTGTGTGTGTGGTGTGTGTGTGTGTGTGTGTGTGTGGTGTTGTGTGTGTGTGTGTGTGTGTGTGTGTGTGTGTGTGTGTGTGTGTGTGTGTGTGTGTGTGTGTGTGTGTGTGTGTGTGTGTGTGTGTGTGTGTGTGTGTGTGTGTGTGTGTGTGTGTGTGTGTGTGTGTGTGTGTGTGTGTGTGTGTGTTGCACCACCAGATGTCCCCATTGGCTTACTTTTCTCTTGGTGACAGGTGGTGTCTGCTGATTTAACTCATGTCTATTTTTGCACCTCAGTTTTTTGTCTTGTTCTTTCTTATTGACCTGTAGTGTCTGTTTACCAGCGTTTAATACTCAAACAGGTTTATATTTGTTATAAATGCAGAGGTGGGGAAGTAGTGGAGTACAAATACTTTGTCACTGAACTTAAGTAGATTTTTCTGGTATCAGTACTTTACTCCACTTCTTTATTATTACGACTTTTTACTTTGACTTCTTACATTTTTAACACAAACACCTGTACTTTCTACTTCTTACATTTTTAACCCAAATACCTGTACTTTCTACTTCTTTCATTTTCCAAACAGGCTGGTTCCTTTAGTTTGAATGTGTGTTTGGTGGCGTGATCATTATTATTTAGAGTCATTGTGTGCCTATTGATTTGAACACGATCCGTGTATCCATCATTTCCTAGTCTTCTCTAAAGAAGGGGACCAATGAAAACTTTGTCATGTTGCCGTTGTTCAGCATGGAAACATTCATTAGCTAACAATGACATTATTGTTCTATTAATATAAAGGGAGGTCATGTACTCTTTAAAACAGCTGGTAGTTATGGGTACTTTTTACTTAAAGGGGACCTATCATGCAAAATGCACTTTTGTACTTCTTTATACATGAATATGTGTCCCCGGTGTTCCAGGGAACTCACCAAGTGTCAGAAAACACAACCCTCTCTATTTTCCTCCATACCCAAATCTCTAAAAAAGGGGCTGCAACGGATCTGATAAAAACTGATCCAGATTTGAACACTGTCCTGACGTCAGGACGGTGGCGCTACGGCTATTGGGCCAACTCTACCAATCAGAGGAGACAGCCAGGCCATTGCCATTCGAAAGCGCTGGAGACACTGTAGTACATATGCCTGCCCTTATCTGCCCTTACAAACACAGAGCAAAAAAATGTCAAATTGAGCGAAATGAGGCATGGCTAAAATGCATGATCTGTTTGGTATTTTGAAAAAAAAAAGTATAAATATGCCTTATATAGGTATGGTCCAACACTATATTATTCAAATATAGCATGATAGGTCCACTTTAAGTACATTTCAAAGCCCACTGACTAAACTTCTTTACTCAAGTAAAGTGAAGAAGTTTAGTCAGTACTTCTACTTTTACCTGAGTATTTTTAAACACGAGTATCTGTACTTCTACTTGAGTAAGGATGTCTGTACTTTTGCCATCTCTGTATAAATGTATCTTTATTTAACTCATGTCGTAGCCGACATTTAACGT
>JAAOOA010001481.1:0-17500 GCA_012861695.1 Trematomus loennbergii
AATAATAACTAATCTGATCAATACTCTAGTAATAATAACTAATCTGAGCAATACTCTATATAATATTAATTAATCTGATCAATACTCTATGTAATAATAATAACTAATCTGATCAATACTCTATGTAATAATAATAACTAATCTGATCAATACTCTATGTAATAATAACTAATCTGGTCAATACTCTTTGTAATAATAATTAATCTGAGCAATACTCTATGTAATAATAACTAATCTGATCAATACTCTATGTAATAATAACTAATCTGATCAATACTCTATGTAATAATAACTAATCTGTGCAATACTCTATGTAATAATAACTAATCTGTGCAATACTCTATGTAATAATAACTAATCTGATCAATACTCTATGTAATAATAATTAATCTGAGCAATACCCTATATAATAATAATAACTAATCTGATCAATACTCTCTATACTATTAATTAATCTGTGCAATACTCTATGTAATAATAACTTGTAATAATAAAAAGTTGATGCATAACATGTTTTTTTAAATACATGTTATATATCTGAACAAATTTGCTGCAATAATTATTATGTAATAATAAACTTGCAATCAGAAGTCAATATAACTAATAGATCTAAGTTGAAACAAATGTATTATTACAATCTTCTTAACTTGAAATGATGAGTTATATAAATGTAGAACTTGAAAGTGTGAGTTATAATAAGACTGAAATGTGAGTTTATTTGACTAGGAGGTCAATAAGGTTTCCTTGCTCTAATAATGTCAGATTGGTATTTGTTTCAACTCTGAGTATAAAGTTAAAACAACTTAACCCTCCTGTTGTCTTCGGGTCAAATCTGACCGATTTACTACTTTCATCAATCATAACTTTTTTGTTTTACATTCAATTGCATTAAGGCTTTATGATATCCTTCACAGTAGACATTTGAACATATGAATTGCTGATCACCACTTTCATTGAATTTTGGATGATTTAGTCAACTTTGAAACACCCATGGTGTTCCCCATAAAGAAAAGGAATTAGTAACCATCCGGATCAGATAAAACAACACACACACACACACACACACACACACACACACACACACACACAAACACACACACACACACACACACACCACCACACACACACCACACACACACACACACACACACACACTCTAGATGTGTTCCCCCCCTTATGTGCCCATCCCCCCACATGGATCACACCTGGCACACCAATACATGTTCAGTGTCTATTCTTTGTATATTTACTGCAGTTGTTCATGTGTACCAGTAGTCTGATACAATATGTACAGTTTGAAAGGGTGTTAAATGACATTTGGTGATGATTAATGGTTTTTGTTTTAATGTAATAGCAGTTAAAACAGGACGGTCAAACACCAAAGTAAGGGGGGGAACGAAGACAATAGGAGGGTTAAACAACTTAAAAAAACAATGTTAATACAACTAGAACCTTTAAGTCATATCAACGAGATTTACTTGCATTAATGAGTTGAAACAAAGTTTGTCTTCAAGTTGACTTGATTTGCTTTTCCAAGGCAGCAGGTGGACTTTCATTTGCAAGTTGAACTGACATGAACTGTTTCACAGTGTGTAGCTTTTTATTTATTTCAAAGTGGGCCCATTTGAATTGTATTTATTTCCTTCAAATGTGCAGAGGACTCCCCAAGTGCTGTGTTTCATTTATTTTAAAGTAGGCCTGTGTATTTCTTTTTATTCTCCTTATACGAGTTCTTTGTTTATTATTAGAGGTTAACAGTTTTCTTTAATGTAATAAATAATACATGCATTCTCACACATTCTCACTCCCAACTCGGCCTATGTTGACGTTATGTCAGGGTCCCTGTCGTCACTTTCCAACGCAAGGGGGGGCCCTTTAGCGTCGAGTTCCAACTATCAGGGAGTCCCATTGACTTAGAGCTCCCTGAACGTTGGTAATAGACCAGTTGGGATCGCGGCTAAATGCTCTCCGCAGACCCATTCTCACAGCGTTTATCAACCTTTTTCTAACTCAATATCAAGCCACACTTATTGTGTTTTCTTTATTTTAATTGTATAATGTCAGACTTTTGTTGCTGTCAGTTAGGGGGAGAGTAGGGGCTCAGAAAACTGAAATCTGTATTGTTTCATCGTTTTTTCCTTCTAATTTGTATTCTTTTCTAAACCACACACTGTTATTTACTCAACAATAAGACACAACTATCCTTGTGTTTATTTATTTGTTTGATTGTATAATGTTGGACTTTTGGGAGTGAGAATGTGTTGGTTTTGCGGCTCCAGACAAAAGAAATGGGTGGAAAAGGGGGCAAAATGGCTCTTTGGGGTCCAAAAGGTTGCAGACCCCTGCCATAGTTTATGGGCGCTGTACGCTATCAATCAATCAGCTATTTCAATACTAACCTGTTAGAACTAAAGCCTTGAGGTTTAATTCTCACACAGAAACAAAGCAAACCAGGAGAAACACTTTTGAAATCAGCTCACTCTCAGAGTTTCATGGATTATTAAAGAAGTTTTATTATTTTTTTGGTACATAGCAAATGACAGCGATGACAACATTTGTTAAAAAAAGCCACATCAAAAAACCTTAATTGGCGAAAGCTAAATTCTTCAGAAATGCAAAAAACAACAAAATCAATCAAAATTCTTATGAAGCAAAAACATTTCTCGGTTCCAAAATCACAACACTTGTTTACGGACAATGTTAACATTTTAAGTACGAAATAATTAGTCTCCTGAATTTGGGAAAATCCTAAATCACAAAAATAATCTGAATTCAAAAGAAATTCAAAATGTTTCATAAAAGTCCAAAAAGTAATGATTACAGATTATTGATCATCTTGTGAAATAAGTACAATCCTCAATAATACAAAAACAAGCACATTTCTTGATCACATAACAAAGCACATTACCTTTTAAAAAGGAAACTTCTACCAAATTATGTACATTTTTAATTACAACATGTTAGTATTTAATATCTTATGAATTTGGGAATGCTCTCCAATAGGTGGAGTTCTTAAAAACAGCTAAATTACTACAAAATACAGAGAAATACCATCAAAAATGATATAACGTAAGAAAAATACTGAATGATTGAAAATGATTACAAACTGAGCTCAGTACATGTGAAATAAGAACTTTGAAGAAAAGTTACAATCTTATACTTTTTGGCAAATTACAAATATAATCGGATTTCTCTGAAAAAGCTTCTTTTTTTATACAAACAATCTCTTCAGACTAAAATCAAGCTAAATTCTTCTGAAATCACATTTTTCAATAAAAAAAACATCTGCATTGTTATGAAATAAGAAGTGTTTGGACTATTTACTTTTGTTCAATTCCTATTGTATATTGTTCAGCTAAATCTGGCCCTGCTGCTAAAATGACCCATGTGACCCACAAGGGGATCAAATATCCTATCTCGCTGATCAGATGAATTGTTGTGAAAAACGTAACATTTTAAAAACTGTACTTTGTCTTATTTGTTGATTGAATAACAAAAACCCTTGTTGTGCTCGAGGTCTACAAATCTAACACTAGGTGGCGCTGTAACGCGTTCCTCCTGTTATCTCAGGAATCACTACATTAGATTCAAACATTGGGTTTTGTAACACTGTTTTTAGAGGATATTTGAACATTAATATATGGCATTCATTGGCCAACTTAGTTCCTGAGCGGCCTGGGTTGGTGTGTCTGGTTTCAAACTGCACCGACTGCATTGACTTTTAAAAATAAAACTAACTTGTGATGTTTTTTAAAGATCTTCATCTTCAGTGGGAACCAATTGGCTTGGAGCTGACAGGAAGTCAGGAAACATGAGGCACTAACACATTGCTGGTGACTTTCAGAGTGAAAGCTATATTTTCTAACGTTGGTTAAAATCTATAAGAGCTGATAAACCCATGTGTGTGAGAGGAGCTCCTTGGAGCTGCTACTCTGCTCCCTGAGCTCCTTCCTCTTCAGCAGGAACACCCAGGTAATCCAGCTCAATGTCCTCCTGTCGGCTCGGCCTCCGCCCCCTGGTGGCCTGGAGAGACATGACAGCACACAGTGAGACTTCCTGCATCACTCCTGTTCAATAACACACACTGTTTCATTCAGTCAGTGGTGGAACAACAACATGTTTCAGTCCCTTATCATTCAGTCAGTGGAACAACAACATGTTTCAGTCCCTTATCATTCAGTCAGTGGTGGAACAACAACATGTTTCAGTCCCTATCATTCAGTCAGTGGTGGAACAACAACATGTTTCAGTCCCTTATCATTCAGTCAGTGGAACAACAACATGTTTCAGTCCCTTATCATTCAGTCAGTGGAACAACAACATGTTTCAGTCCCTTATCATTCAGTCAGTGGAACAACAACATGTTTCAGTCCCTTATCATTCAGTCAGTGGAACAACAACATGTTTCAGTCCCTTATCATTCAGTCAGTGGAACAACAACATGTTTCAGTCCCTATCATTCAGTCAGTGGAACAACAACATGTTTCAGTCCCTTATCATTCAGTCAGTGGAACAACAACATGTTTCAGTCCCTTATCATTCAGTCAGTGGAACAACAACATGTTTCAGTCCCTTATCATTCAGTCAGTGGTGGAACAACAACATGTTTCAGTCCCTATCATTCAGTCAGTGGAACAACAACATGTTTCAGTCCCTTATCATTCAGTCAGTGGTGGAACAACAACATGTTTCAGTCCCTTATCATTCAGTCAGTGGAACAACACATGTTTCCGTACCTTACAGTAGAAGTAAAGGCCGACGGTCACCAGCAGCACCAGCAGCTGAGTCAGCGGCAGGACGACGGCTCGGATGATAAAAGGTCCTGGATCTGATCAAACACATGGACAGCATCACATCAAGAGTCAGCAAACACACAGAGACCTGAACCCACTTCAGCATGGAGACTCCTCTACAGTTATATTACAATAAACTACATCTTCTTAAGATCTTCATTCAACCCCAACCCTTTGTCCTGTTCATACCAGACAGTAGGACTGTAGGGAGAAGCTGCTAGCTGTATCTGTTGAACAGTCAGTACTCATGGCAATACTCCAATGTAAACTACAGCTGACTGGAGAATGTCTGTTCTGGATTCATGTCTTCACGGTTCATTGCACTTATTGTACGTTGCTCTGGAAAGCTAAATGTGATGTAAGGGTGTGACTGCTTCAGGGCTCACAGTAAAACACTCAGTCCTCACCAGCGTTCTCCTGGGGAGCATCACGCTCTGTCCTACAGTAAACTCTAACAGCTCACCTGTGACGGTGACGGAGAGCACACGGCTCTCAGAGGAGAAGTCCTGAGAAAAAGCAGAGACATAAACACAGCTGTAGTTTCCCTGGTGGGCGGGCTCTGCAGCCGGGAACAGGAAGTGGGCAGAGTGATTGACAGCTGGCTGGGTGTAGTTGTGAGTGGAGGAGCTGAGCAGGAAGGAGCCTCCTAGGTACTGAGCTGGATGGAGCAACTGATGGTGAAGGTGAAGCCTCTGAACACCTGGAACCCCTGCTGCTGGGCCCCGGAGACCCCGTACATGGAGGAGGACACAGAGATGTTGGGCTGAAACAGCTTATCTGGAGAGAGAGAGAGAGAGAGAGAGAGAGAGAGAGAGAGAGAGAGAGAGAGAGAGAGAGAGAAAAGAAACACAAACACTAACAGTTTAAAACTCCTCCATGTTTCTCATCAGAGAGTGAAATCTAAAATCTAACTCCCTCTTGCTTTCACCAAGAGAAACACATGTTAGTGAGTTGCTGAGCTGCTGTACTGTTTACTTTGTTGTTCCTGCTTCTGGAGATCCACATGTTTGCCTGCCCCAGCAGCAACAATAAAAACAGTCTCTGTGAAAACCTCCTCTCAGTCTGAAGACACCGCTTTGAAGACATTACAAAGAGCTTTCAGTCTGTGACAGTCCAGGTAGCAGAGAGGGATTGTCTCTTTGTCAGAGAGAGAGAGAGACTAACAAAGAGACAGAGGACATGATGTCAGAACAATGTCCCTGATGGGCTTACCTGAGCAGGTGAGAGTCAGGAGGTAGCGAGAGGAATGTGATACTGCACACTCCCTCAGAGCAGATCCAGACTGAACACAGTCAGAGCTGATCAGCAACACAGGTCTCCTTGAGGACTCCTTCTCTGTCTCACAGAAACAGCAGAGCCACAGTCCAGCTCTCTGCAGGCGACTCCTGCTGCCTTCAGGGTCCAGAGAGTGTAGCCCCCCACTGGTCTCCATTCTCCCCGATGTTTCATCTCCAGGTCTCCTGCACAGCGACTCTCTCCTCCCACCAGCCTAAAACCAGGCTCTGAAGAGAAACAAGAGAGTCATGTACCTTCATTGATATTAGCATATTTTAATCATTAATCATTTATACTATTAATACTTCCGAGTGATAATCAGATCATTAACTCCAGCTCTCTATAAACCGGTGGTGGGAAGTAATAAAGTACATATACTCAAGTACTGTAAGTACAGGTTTGAATTACTTTACTGGAGTATATGGTTTTATAATACTACTACATCACATGTATTCAACAAAATGAGTTCAAGTACTGTAAGTACAGGTTTGAATGACTGGTAACACTTTATATTACGGTACACATATTAACCATCAACTAGTTGTTCATTAACATGCTTATTAGCAGTATATTGGCTCTTTATTAGTCATTATAAAACACTTATTAATGCCTTATTCTACATGACCATATTCTACAAGTAATAAGCCATTAGTTGAGAGCTTTTCCTCAATAACCCTCTAATTAGTGCTTATTTATTGCAAGTAAGGAAGTTATTGTTCATGAGTTTTGGTCTTAATATGCGCTGCTCAATATGGGCCTAATAAGGCAGCAGTACCACAAGAATAGTAATTATCCCATAATAACACTTAACAAATATGATCTATTCTTATGTAACAAGACATGAAACTGTAAGTGTTCATTAAGTCTAAACAACTCAAAATGAGGTATTTCTATCTAAGAACATGTTCCCTATTTTAAAGTGAAGTCTTGTTCATAACCAATAAGCTAGTAGTTTGACTCTAATTGACCTGAACAGGTTCCCTATTCTAAAGTTGCCTCCTCTTCACACTTTGTAAATACATTATAGCACACAACTACTGAGATGAACCTCAACAGTACATGAACAAAGTAGGCACACGTTGAAATATCTGTTTTATTAATGAACCTGTCAAGTTTCTCCAAGGCTGAGAACATATGCAGCCTGTACTTTCTAATAAAACAGATTTTGAACAGATGTTATGTATTTGTGATCATACTGTGTGACCTGCTTGTTGTACTTACACACTAGGTGTACTGTTCTCTCTCTGTGTTGTACTGTCTCAGTGTGAACATAGATTAAACAGCCAGCCAAACTCTTTTGAGAGCCAGGGAATGAGCAGCCATGCTCCTTTATTGACTTATTTGCAGTCCACTGACATTCAAACGGAGTATTAATGATGGTACTTTAAGCATTATTTGATCCTAATACTTTTACCTAAGTAGATTTCAATACCAGACTTGTTCTTGTTACAGTATTTCTACACTGTGGTGTCACTTCTTTTAATCAAGTATAACATCCCCCCCACATCTATAAACTAATAGGACCTGAAACATGAAACATATGATTAAGTAGCTTTATCCATAAAAGCTGCTTAAGAAAACAATTATAAAGAACATTTTCAAAACTGCTTAGAGGGAGATTTCTCCTCTTTTGCCTCTCCTCCTTGCTGCAGGCTAAGCACCGGATGTTGATGTGGTTTGACATGCAGCTCTGAGATAGAGATCAGCACCCCCGCCCTTACATACTCTCACTACTCTCTGGACCTGAGACAGTGACAGCACGTAATGGAGAGACCGAACGTTACCTCTGAGAATGCTTCATCCCAGTCAATACAAGAGATCCTGATTGGAATCATTTTGACTATTTTTAATTTAGTTTTGATTACCCCAAAGTCATTAAAGAATGGGGGATTTGTGACTTTGATCTTAGCTATCCCCATTTTACTTATTAGAAACTGGCTAAATGGCCTTATCAATCGGCCAACGCTGAGTTGTTTATTGATTTATCCATTTTGAGCAGAAAGGAGAGTTCAGTTGTGTTATTAGTTTCTTCCTATCAGGGAGCAGTTCAATAAGTAGAATAATGTTAGAAGGTTTTTAACTGCTAAAAGTCATTAGAATAGCTTTGCTCACTTTGGAGATTTTGACCAACTTCCTTTTGTAGTATCTGGTGTTTATCCAACTCCTGGTTGGTAGTAATGAATTTAAAACCAAGTAGATGTAACAATATCTTTAAGAAAATGTGTGATATTTACTATAGCAATGTTTCAGTCCCTTTATAGACGTTCTGTTGAGTGGTTGGTTGGTGATGGACGCTTATATCAGAGAGAAGATTGATCTGATCATTTGTTGCCAGCATCTAGGAGGGGTCTCTCACTGAGACTCCGCGGGGATAACAGGGAACCACCTCGCTGGTATGTTACAGAACATTTAGAAGACTATTTTGACATTAGTCCTAGGGAGCTTGGGGAAGGGTCTACCTGTCCTCCTCCGGCTAAGAAGTCTAGAACTTCTGTGCCACCAAACTAATCTTTTACAGCAGCTGACCAGACGAGGGCTCCAGAAATGCTGTGGACCTGACCTGCTGACATTGTGCCGTTAAAAGTGCAGAGTATCTTGATTTATTTTTAACATCATGTTACTATACATTTTTGACTACTTATGATAATGCTGTTAAGCCATTTAGCTTTGTGTTGTTTAAACCCACTTCTATACTCAGTGGTGCATATCTATGTTTTCTGATATACATGATTGTTAATCATTATATTATTTTATTTTTGTGTGACATTATGATAATATTCAATTGTTTCGAGATAAGTTTGCTTTTTAAACTTTGACAAGAATTTGTTTTTGACTTTTATGTATTACTTTGAAATCAAATTTTGATGACATTTGTCTTCTGCTTGACTATTTCAGGTAAGTGTTTTCAAGGAGTCAAACACCATGCTGGGCCTGACACATAGTAAACACGTTTATTAGGAGGTGCAGATGGTGAAGGTAAAGAAGTAGTGTGTCACCCTCCCCAGTGATGGTAGCAGAGAGGGGGCCGCCAGCCTGAGGGGCCAGGCGGTGGACGGAGGATTTGACTGCCCTATAAGGGTACCTGATGGTCCTTGCACTAATAAATGTGTATTGTCCTTAACCCTAATCAGCGCCATCGAATCCTGCCAGTATGCCACGGCCAAGAGAGGGTGTTGACAGTTCTGCTGTTTAAGTGGCCGTGTCAGACCTGACCTCTACCTCACCTACCTCCATTAAGCTTACCATTGATACAAAGATGCTAAATTGGCTGTAAATAGAAAGGATGCATGTTTCCATCATGTCTTTTCAGACGTGTGAAACCAGGCATGTGAGAATAGATAGAACATTCTGAACTTTTGACCTATGCGCACTACGCATTCTAGATGGGGCAATAAAAGTGTAAAAGTTCCAGCCACAATTCTGAGAAGGCGCTTGTGGTTTTTGACACCTTGAGAGCGGTTACAGCGGGTATGAAGACAATGAAGCACAGGATGCAGGCGGCCTACGCAAAGGACTTGAACCAACTTCCTGGGCCAGAATCGTAGAGACAAGCTGTCCTTATTGTCTCTGTTAATAAATGAAGTCTCTGTTAATGAATTAAAGTATAAAGTTTGCATATTTGAAATGAAATGTCTAAAGAAAAAACTTGATTCTAAACATGACATTGACAATGTGTCTGCTTACATGAAACATGTTCATATTCCTTCTTGTTAAAATTGCATATCATTACTATAAGTCTTTATTTGTTTTAATTTTAACTTTACATTTGTTCATTAAGTAAAAGTTGAACGTGACCTCCTTCTCCCTCAAAGATAGAAAAGGGGAAACCACCTGATGCAGTGAGGGAGGAGGCAAGAGACCTGGGACGTGCACAGACATTTGGAGGGGCTATTGCTCTAAACTGGAAAAAGGGCCTCCCCCCGATAAAAAACACAAGACCTTTTGAAAATTGTAACTTGTTTTTAATGTAAAGAAACCAAACAATTATTACATCAACTAAATTGAACAGTAATTCACATCTCATAACAAAATAAGCTAAGGCGACTACTTGCATTCGGTAACTTGATTTTAAAAATGAAAACCAGGGACATTTTTTCTTTTGCGGTCCATATCTCATCAAAAATATCTAATGTTAGTAACTATTAAAGACAAAATGGGGACAATTCTGTTCTAATGTAGTTTGACCATTGTAACTGCTGTGCAGACATACATACTGATAAAATAGGGCCTCTAACTAATTACCTTAAATAAACTCACTAATGAATGAAACCAGTTCAATACGCATTATTCTTATTCTTATCATTCTTTATGAGCGCAGTAACGGTAATTACGTATTTATTTAGTATTCCATAACTTAATAACAGAGATGGTCAAACTAAAGTGGTAGAGATGGCAGAAATCCTACAATGAAGCGGGACAGTGAACTGTTCACCCGTTAGTGATGGGAATTATGGCTCTTTGAAGGGAGCCGGATCTTATGGCTCCGTTCCTTTCAAAGAGCCGTTCAAAAGAGCCGTTCAAAAGAGCCGTTTTTTCAAAGGGGCGGGGTTACTAGGTTTATCTGCGAAATAATCACCAGGATAATGATTGACTGTATTGCCAGACCTAATGTCAAAAATCTGCATTGTAAACATGACACAAGGTGGCGCCATATCCATGTCATTCATGTCAGTGAATGTACTACTTTGAATTGACCCTCTGTATGTGTTAAGTAAATAAAGTTGCCTTGCCTTGAATGAAATTCACGCAACTCTTAATATTAGATACCGTGTTTTTAAGTGGCGATGGAGATTATTTGTTGACCCTGCTTTAAAGGATATTTTGCCTTTACAAATGGTGCGCTTTATCACTGCCTGGGTTTTGGTTGAAGTGCATCCAAATGCTGCTGCGCTTTCAAGTTTGGCTCATTTTCCATCCGAAAAACACGTTGTCTACCTGTCCTGTACCACTTGTTATGACTTCTCTCTCTCGCGTATTCCCTTAAGACCCACCCCACCTCACTCCTCGTGCTGAAACCTACCAAACAGAGTAGGGGCGGGTCTTCACAGAATACGTTTGGGGAACAAAATCAAGCTTTTTAAGGGGAGTGGATTTTGGCAGGCAGTGAGTGCGGACCAACGATTGAACGATAAAAAGAACGGCTCTCACCAAGTAGGACTCGGTTCCCCTCGTTCGTACCAAAGAGCCGTTCAAAAGAATCGGCTCGTTCTTGACCGACACATCACTATCACCCGTGAAAGGGCGATCAAGAAAAGAGAGCGAGCGGCCCGTTGAGGGAGTTTACAGATGAAAAGACACAGAAAGACAGAAGCACAATAACAACAAGTAGGCTATATTTAGGTGTTTTTTTGTAAATAACCGACGGTATCAAGAGGAAGTAAAGTCCCCTGGTTTGTCCCTTATACCCTAACTGCCATGATGAGACAACTCAAAATTAAGTTTCCAAAATCCGACACTGAGGTGGTCTTAACGCACCGGCAGACGACAGCGCTGACAAAGTGTGTTTCGCGCAGCGAGATGCTACAATACTAATTGTGGGCTTATCATATTGATTCGGCCACAACAGAAAAAAGAAAAACAAACTCTCGCTCTCTCCAGAGGGGCAGGTCAGCCAAAAAGGCCAAACGGGCCGTTGCCCGGGCAACATTAGCCCGTACCTGTGCACGTCCCTGCAAGAGATGATGTGTGAAGAGAAAGGAGAGGTTTTTTTGGCTGTTTGAGGCTTGAGAGCTTGGGGGAAGTTTTCTGAGTCCCAAGCCCTGGGCCTGGGCCTGGCCTGGGGCCTGCTGGCCTGGGCCTGGGCCTGGGCCTGGGCCTGGGCTCTTAGGCTTTTTTAGGACATTTGACTTGTGAACCTGTTGCTTTTGTATTTTGACTTTGTGTCTTTTGTTATTTTTTGGATTCTTGTAAATCCGCTATTTTTGTTAAAACCTTAATAAAACCGGTTTGTACTTTGTACATTTCGACCCAATTCCTGGTCTCTCTCGTGGTTTCTGAAGGTATCTGCTTGGTCTTAGAGTGAGGTAAGAACACCCTTCCTTGGAAAAGGCTGACATTAGTTGATCATTTGGATTTTAAATTGTTTAAGGGGAATAGAAACTCTGCTAAGGTTAAACTATAGTTTCACATTATGGGTTAGGCTCACTTTATTAATGTTGGACTCTGGCTGGGTTTGATATTACTTTTGCATTGTTTTAATTGGTATAAGGGGATCAAAATTGGGGGTTAGGGATTGTGGGTCCTGAAGCTGCCCTAATTACCAAGGAGTCTCCCAACGACACAGGGTTTCTCCTCCAGGGGCAGTTTAGATACTGCTCTGGGGTTCTACCAGCCCACCAACACCTACTACACTATACACTCCGTTTTGCTATCCTAGCGGTCGGACATCCGAAGCTGGAGTGCCTAAATAGGGATACGACGGGCAGTTTGGTGTTAGAGGCCACGCTGTAAACGCCCCCTAAGCAGATTACGTTGCTCTTGCGTGTAGATTCTGGGGGGTTTTAGTCCTAAAAAGATTGGACGGCCGTTCACCGGAGCCTTATCAGCACCGGAGTTCGGTATGGGAGACGGCCTAGATATTAACGTTGGTTGTATCGAAGTTAGATTCCTTTTCAATGTGATGATCTGATGGTATTTATAAAGTATAATCATGAAAAGTGGTGGTGATGAAAAGGTGATGATGGTTTGTTGTTTACCTTTGAAGTATATCCTGGTTTCACAAACATGGTAAAATCATAAATGATGAAACTAGGATCAGTTAGTGGTGAAGTCTTTAAACTACATCATGTTTTATGATAAAGGTTGTTTACAGACTGTAATCACTTCAAGAGTAACAGGGTGAATAAACTGAGCACTTTACCTGTTGAGTTGTGTTCTCCTTCAGCCTGGAGTCCTGAGGAGAAATCAGAAGATAAGGTAAACAGAGTTTTCTATCATCTCAGGAACACGTCAGTGAACTCACTCTGGAGTCATTTCACCAGTTTACTCTAGCTGAGAATAACACGTTCATACAGAGAAGTCACATATTCAGAGTTAAAGCAACAGTTCAGTTTAGAGAATATGCTCCTTCAATTCAGATGAGTCATGGTGCACCATCATCACACTGAAACATGTTCTACAGCAACAATTACATTAGGAGGAACCACAGAGGAAAGAGATGCTGCCAGTTCCCACCTTCTGCTGTCACCTGAACGCCTCACTCCCCTATCACTAACTGCAGACATTAACTAGCTGACCTGTACCTGTTTTAATATGACCTGGTATAGTGTGTGTGTGTGTGTGTGTGTGTGTGTGTGTGTGTGTGTGTGTGTGTGTGTGTGGTGTGTGTGTGTTGTGTGTGTGTGTGTGTGTGTGTGTGTGTGTGTGTGTGTGTGTGTGTGTGTGTGTGTGTGTGTGGTGTGTGTGTGTATGTGTGTGTGTGTGTGTAAACAGCCAGGGACGTGCACAGACATTTTGGGGGGCAGGGGCTCAAGTGAGAAAAAGGGCACATCCCATAATCATTTATTTAAAAAATGTAAAACTAAAAGTTAAATATAGTTGCACATCTCTGGCTTACCGACCAATTAATTTTAATACACTCACGCAATTGTTTAATACTCAACATAATTCTACAAAATAATCAGTTAACACAGAGACAATGGTCTACTTTAGTATTCACTACAAGAGCAGACATCAACAAAGGAAACTATGCCACAATGTGCATGTTTTCTATGCTACTAGTTAAAATTGCTATAATAATTAGTTTATTTTAGCACAACATTAAGTCCTTTGAATTATTTTGTGGTATTCAAATAAATAACACTTCAAAATCAACAAAATCTTCACACAAAACTGAAAAAGGCTGTTCTCTACATAAATACGCAAACCAACCTCCAAACTACAAGTAGGGCTAAGTTTAGTTACAACAATTACACTTAGTGCATTCTGCTCTCCTCTCCTACTCATTTACTTAATTTAATTGGACAAAACACATCAAAAATGCTGAAAAAACGGTGCAAAAATATTTATTAAGAACATGCAAAAATACTGCAACTTTACTGAAATTATTTTAAAATGTCTTGAAATCTGAAATTAAATATTTTGTTAATAACTTTTTTGTTACTAACTTTCTTTGTATCTTTCTTTGCACTTGGAAGTTGTTAAATATGTTTTCGTGTCTTCACTTGTTGTCTCTCCTTCCTCCCTTACAGCAGCAACCTTCTGGGGGCCATGTCCCGTAGATGTTTATTTATCTTCACACTTTGTAAATACATTATAGCACACAACTACTGAGATGAACCTCAACAGTACATGAACAAAGTAGGCACACGTTGAAATATCTGTTTTATTAATGAACCTGTCAAGTTTCTCCAAGGCTGAGAACATATGCAGCCTGTACTTTCTAAAAAAACAGATTTTGAACAGATGTTATGTATTTGTGATCATACTGTGTGACCTGCTTGTATGTACTTACACACTAGGTGTACTGTTCTCTCTCTGTGTTGTACTGTCTCAGTGTGAACATAGATTAAACAGCCAGCCAAACTCTTTTGAGAGCCAGGGAATGAGCAGCCATGCTCCTTTATTGACTTATTTGCAGTCCACTGACATTCAAACGGAGTATTAATGATGGTACTTTAAGCATTATTTGATCCTAATACTTTTACCTAAGTAGATTTCAATACCAGACTTGTTCTTGTTACAGTATTTCTACACTGTGGTATCACTTCTTTTAATCAAGTATAACATCCCCCCCACATCTATAAACTAATAGGACCTGAAACATGAAACATATGATTAAGTAGCTTTATCCATAAAAGCTGCTTAAGAAAACAATTATAAAGAACATTTTCAAAACTGCTTAGAGGGAGATTTCTCCTCTTTTGCCTCTCCTCCTTGCTGCAGGCTAAGCACCGGATGTTGATGTGGTTTGACATGCAGCTCTGAGATAGAGATCAGCACCCCCGCCCTTACATACTCTCACTACTCTCTGGACCTGAGACAGTGACAGCACGTAATGGAGAGACCGAACGTTACCTCTGAGAATGCTTCATCCCAGTCAATACAAGAGATCCTGATTGGAATCATTTTGACTATTTTTAATTTAGTTTTGATTACCCCAAAGTCATTAAAGAATGGGGGATTTGTGACTTTGATCTTAGCTATCCCCATTTTACTTATTAGAAACTGGCTAAATGGCCTTATCAATCGGCCAACGCTGAGTTGTTTATTGATTTATCCATTTTGAGCAGAAAGGAGAGTTCAGTTGTGTTATTAGTTTCTTCCTATCAGGGAGCAGTTCAATAAGTAGAATAATGTTAGAAGGTTTTTAACTGCTAAAAGTCATTAGAATAGCTTTGCTCACTTTGGAGATTTTGACCAACTTCCTTTTGTAGTATCTGGTGTTTATCCAACTCCTGGTTGGTAGTAATGAATTTAAAACCAAGTAGATGTAACAATATCTTTAAGAAAATGTGTGATATTTACTATAGCAATGTTTCAGTCCCTTTATAGACGTTCTGTTGAGTGGTTGGTTGGTGATGGACGCTTATATCAGAGAGAAGTTATCTGATCATTTGTTGCCAGCATCTAGGAGGGGTCTCTCACTGAGACTCCGCGGGGATAACAGGGAACCACCTCGCTGGTATGTTACAGAACATTTAGAAGACTATTTTGACATTAGTCCTAGGGAGCTTGGGGAAGGGTCTACCTGTCCTCCTCCGGCTAAGAAGTCTAGAACTTCTGTGCCACCAAACTAATCTTTTACAGCAGCTGACCAGACGAGGGCTCCAGAAATGCTGTGGACCTGACCTGCTGACATTGTGCCGTTAAAAGTGCAGAGTATCTTGATTTATTTTTAACATCATGTTACTATACATTTTTGACTACTTATGATAATGCTGTTAAATTGTTTAAGGGGAATAGAAACGCTGCTAAGGTTAAACTATAGTTTCACATTATGGGTTAGGCTCACTTTATTAATGTTTGACTCTGGCTGGGTTTGATATTACTTTTGCATTGTTTTAATTGGTATAAGGGGATCAAAATTGGGGTTAGGGATTGAGGGTCCTGAAGCTGCCCTAATTACCAAGGAGTCTCCCAACGACACAGGGTTTCTCCTCCAGGGCAGTTTAGATACTGCTCTGGGGTTCTACCAGCCCACCAACACCTACTACACTCCGTTTTGCTATCCTAGCGGTCGGACATCCGAAGCTGGAGTGCCTAAATAGGGATACGACGGGCAGTTTGGTGTTAGAGGCCACGCTGTAAAGCCCCCCTAAGCAGATTACGTTGCTCTTGCGTGTAGATTCTGGGGGGTTTAGTCCTAAAAAGATTGGACGGCCGTTCACCGGAGCCTTATCAGCACCGGAGTTCGGTATGGGGACGGCCTAGATATTAACGTTGGTTGTATCGAAGTTAGATTCCTTTTCAATGTGATGATCTGATGGTATTTATAAAGTATAATCATGAAAAGTGGTGGTGATGAAAAGGTGATGATGGTTTGTTGTTTACCTTTGAAGTATATCCTGGTTTCACAAACATGGTAAAATCATAAATGATGAAACTAGGATCAGTTAGTGGTGAAGTCTTTAAACTACATCATGTTTTATGATAAGGTTGTTTACAGACTGTAATCACTTAAAGAGTAACAGGGTGAATAAACTGAGCACTTTACCTGTTGAGTTGTGTTCTCCTTCAGCCTGGAGTCCTGAGGAGAAATCAGAAGATAAGGTAAACAGAGTTTTCTATCATCTCAGGAACACGTCAGTGAACTCACTCTGGAGTCATTTCACCAGTTTACTCTAGCTGAGAATAACACGTTCATACAGAGAAGTCACATATTCAGAGTTAAAGCAACAGTTCAGTTTAGAGAATATGCTCCTTCAATTCAGATGAGTCATGGTGCACCATCATCACACTGAAACATGTTCTCCAGCAACAATTACATTAGGAGGAACCACAGAGGAAAGAGATGCTGCCAGTTCCCACCTTCTGCTGTCACCTGAACGCCTCACTCCCCTATCACTAACTGCAGACATTAACTAGCTGACCTGTACCTGTTTTAATATGACCTGGTATAGTGTGTGTGTGTGTGTGTGTGTGTGGTGTTTGTGTGTTGGTGTGTGTGTGTATGTATGTATTTGTGGTATGTATGGTGTTGTTGTGTGGGTGTGTGTGTGTGTGTGTGGTGGTGTGTGTGTGGTGTGTGTGTGTGTGTGGTGTGTGTGTGTGTGTGTGTGGGTGTGTGTGTGTGTGTGTGTGTGTATGTGTGTGTGTGTAAGACAGCCAGGGACGTGCACAGACATTTGGGGGGCAGGGGCTCAAGTGAGAAAAAGGGCACATCCCATGATCATTTATTTAAAAAAATGTAAAACTAAAAGTTAAATATAGTTGCACATCTCTGGCTTACCGACCAATTAATTTTAATACACTCACGCAATTGTTTAATACTC